>JAKCPI010015807.1:0-102268 GCA_023213315.1 Euborellia annulipes | reverse complement strand
CTTCTTTCTGTACCAAGGGTCGATTCAATTTAATTTGGCTACCAATAAATTGAAAAAAATAGGGACGGGGTATAAATGGCCTCCGATGCCAAAAAAGACCTTAAATATATAAAAAGAAAAAAAGTGAAAAATAGAGACAACTTTAGAGTAGGTTAGGCGAATTTTTCATAAAAAGGGAACTGAATGATTGATTTGATTCCCTTTGGTTACAATAGGAAAATAGGACAAATAAATAGCATCAAATGCTTAAAAGACTTTGTTTAAAATAGAAAAATATTCAAAAAGCATTTTCAACCCTATTCGAAGTATAATAAAATTTATATAGAAGATTGTAACACATATTAAAAAAAAAAAAAAAAAACACACACAATAGGCTACCAGTAAGTATGTCTATTTGCATAATACTGTAGATAAGAAGCTAGATGAAAGAAATGATTCATTCAAGAAAGAGAATAATTATTATAAATTACACAAGCCAACGGTGATTTTGATGCCGGGGTATTTTGAGCTATTCCTGAGTATTTTGGTAGCGCTGATTCCTAAAATGCAATTAGTTTTGATCCATCAGCTCTAGTTTTAGAGATATAGAGAAAATAAAATTTTAATAGAAAATGTGCTCTAAAGCGACTCTTTTTGAATTTTCTAGATTTTTTTAACCTCTAAAAAATATGCAGATATAGAAATATTAAGTTTAATCCCAAGCCGTAGGTGCTTTAGGGGTGCAAAAAAAGTCTAAAAGTTTAGAAAAATTGAAATTTTTCAGCTGTTTTTAACATTGGACACCCCTAAAATTTTTTACCATCCCTGAATGCAAAAACATATTTACGATATTCTAGAGTTCTTTAACTTCTCAAAAATCATTCGTTGATGAAAATTTGTTAATTGGACCGTTTATTTTGAAAGTGGTGTAAGTCCATTTTCTATTATTTCGAGAAAATGAAAGGTTATCATATCTGTTTATTAAAAAATCTATTTACCGGCCAATTTTCAATTGTACAAACATGGGAATTTTTTAAGAAATTTTCCACTAGTTTGTTATACTTGTTAGAAAATTTACTTTAATTTAAGCATACATTATGTGATATCTCATTTTTTAAGAAAATGGACTTACACCACTTTCAAAATAAACGGTCCAATTATAAACGAAATTATAAGCATAACAGTTATCAACCCCCACCCGTGGCGAGTGGTAAATGTCAATAGTATATAGTCTCTGATACTCTGGAAATGCAGCTATTAAATTACAAAAAAAAATGGAATAAAATCATAAAATGATTTGATTTTAAATGATTAATTATTTACCTTTTTCATAAATGACATAACATTTGTAGGCAACATTGTGGTGGCTTGAAGGTTTTAAACTTCCTTCGTGGCAAGTTGCTATTAAGAAAGTTGAGGCCGAGGCTCGGGGGCGGTGCCCGCCTCCACAGTCGTCGCCGCCCCCGACGACTCAGCGACGCCGCCCCCCACTGCGCTCATCACACCTATTAAACAAACAAACAATAAAGCTATCATTAGTCTAACAAGCTTAATTGTGAATTAAATACAATTTAATAAATTAACCGTGTGTGTTTTTTTTACTTTCTCTTACCTATGTATATATGTAATATATAGGTATATAGAGAGAAAGTATTGGATTCATGTCAAAAATTCGATGTCGAGATTTTGATGGATCTTCACGTTTTGAGGTCCCCTGAATCCAAAAAAGTGGTTTTCGCGACATGGTCTGTCTGTGTGTGTGTGGGTGTGTGTGTGTGTGTGTGTGTGTGTGTTCAATTTTAAGCATGAAGGAATTGAGCTAGGAGGATGAAATTTTATATTTAAGTTAAATACCTCCCGGGACCGGAAAAATAAGCTTTTAATCAAAATCGGCCAAAGAGTACTAGTACTTTACTGATGTACTTTTTCAGTTTTTTTCGATTTTCTCAAAATTCGCTCTAACGATTTTGATTAAAATTCAAAAATCAATTATTTTTTAGATGCTCTTTCAAATGTATATTCTCGTTTTGCCCTCAAAATTGTTTGAAGCACACTTTACTCTTGTATTTCATAGGAAAGATAGGAGAAATGGTTGCCATGGTAACAAAATATAAATATTTTCCCATGTTTATAAATTTGACATCTTAAATTCTAATATATTGGCGGAAACTAAATATATTTCGACACAAAAAATCTGGTGTGACAAGCACAGAACACAACTTTCGATTACCGAAGGTAAGAGAAAGTTGTGTGCTGTGCGACAGTCACACCAGATTTTTACGTATGAATTCGTCAAATAAATAGCTAATAAAAATTGTAAAATCTTATTTGAAATTTTTTATATTTAAGATTATCAGCCCATCAATTATTTTTTTAGAATTGATTTTCTATGATCTAGCGTGCTTACTTTTTGGTATAACCAATGCTGACCAACATCAACTGGATGCAGTGGCGTAACGTACACCCCCGCAAAACCCGCGATGCGGGGGAGGGGGACCGGGCGGACTTAAAATACCACGAAAAATGTACGGGCTGGTACTGGCGGGAAGCATGTCTAAATAAACCGAAGAAAAGGTTGCGGGGGGGGGGGGCAGCTAAAATACGTTACGCCACTGACTGGCTGGCAGTTAATTAACCCGCTCGACACGTGTAGCGCCGCCAATCAAGAACTGAAGTTAGGCAAAGTCTTGACAAAGCAGATATTATTAGTGCTTATTTATAAGGGATGTTTGAATTTTCATATATAAATTTGATTTATTGAAATAAGGCTTTGATTTTGTTTAAATGAGAGCTTGATCAAGATAAAAAAAAATGCCCTCGGGCTTGGTGTACGGGTTAGCGTGCTAACCCTCTATACCAAGGGTCGCGGGTTCGGATCCCAGGCAGTCCGATGATTTTATTTAAGCCGCCTGAGTTGCCGAAAAAGACTGTGTGAATGAGAAAAAAGTGTGAATGTTTAAAAAAAAAAAAAATTTCTCAAAATGATATATAATACCGGTAGGTGAAAAGAGCTCTTTATCATCTTTTCATTATGTTAGCAAAGGCATAAGGCATGCTGGCAAAATCTTTAACATTTTTACTTTCTCTTAGCCTATATATGAAATATATAGAGAGAGAAAGTATTGCGATCATGTCAAAAATTCGATGTCGAGATTTTGATGGATATACATGTTTTGAGGTCCCCTGAGTCCAAAAAAGTGGGTCCCGCAAATTGGTCTGTGCGTGTGTGCGTGTGTGCGTGTGTGCGTGTGTGTGGACAGATTTTTAGCATGAAGGAATTGAGCTACCGGATTGAAATTTTATATTTAACTTAGGTACCTTCCCACACGCTCAAAATAAGCTTTTGAACAAAATCGGCCAAAAAGTACTAGTACTTTACTGATGTACTTTTTCAGTTTTTTTCGATTTTCTCAAAATTCCCTCCAAGGATTTTTTTTTAAATTCAAAAATCAATTATTTTTTAGATGCTCTTTAAAATGTATATTCTCATTTTGCCGTTGAAATCTTCTGAAGACCACTTTACTCTTGTTCTTCATAGGAATGATAGAAATGGTTGCCATGGTAACGGAATTTAAATCTTTTTCTTTTTATTAGATTAAAAATCAATTATTATTTAAATTCCCATTTATTTTTTTTTATTTCTGTTTTAATTGTTTCAAAGAAAACATATATATATATCTCTCTCACTTGCAAACATTATCGTCTCTGGTCCCCTTTGGAACTTTTTACGCATTTAAAATTTTTTTTTCCAATTCTTATGAAATTTTGTATTTATTTACGATTCTATATTGTGTATAAAATGTCCAAATATGAGATTAAAATTTTGAAAAATAACCATAGTTTATTTGAAGCAGTCAACATTTAAAATGCAAGTTTGAAACTAAGGTGCTATCGGAAACTAAATATATCTCGACACAAAAAATCTGGTGTGACCAGCACAGTGCGCAACTTTCTCTTACCGAAGGGTAAGAGAAAGTTGTGTGCTGTGCGCCAGTCACACCAGATTTTTTTTTAGATGAACGGTTGAGAAGCGCATTCTCTCGCTTTAATAATTTTTTTTTTTTTACTTTCTCTTACCTCTATATATATGTTAATATATAGAGAGAGAAAGTATTGGTTTCATGTCAAAAATTCGATGTCGAGATTTTGATGGATCTTCACGTTTTGAGGTCTCCTGAATCCAAAAAAGTGGTTTTCGCGACATGGTCTGTCTGTCTGTGTGTCTGTCTGTGAACAAAATATCTCAAGAACGAAAAGAGCTAGGAGGTTGAAATTTTATATTTAAGTTAGGCACCCCCATGGGACGTGACACGAAGCTTTTCAACAAAATTGGCCAAAAAGTACTAGTACTTTACTGATGCAATTTTTCAGTTTTTTTCGATTTTCTCAAAATTTGCTCCAACGATTTTTTTTAAAATTCAAAAATCAATTATTTTTTAGGTGCTCTTTCAAATGTATATTCTCATTTTGTGATTGAAATCTTCTGAAGACCACTTTACTCTTGTTCTCCATAGAAAAGATAGGAGAAATGGTTGCCATGGTAACAAAATATAAACATTTTGCCATACTTATAAATTTTACATCTTGAAAATCGAATGTACCATACTGTCGGAAACTAAATACATGTCGACACAAAAAATCTGGTGTGACAAGCACAGAACACAACTTTCGATTACCGAAGGTAAGAGAAAGTTGTGTGCTGTGCGCCAGTCACACCAGATTTTTTTTTTTTTTTTTAAACATTCACACTTTTTTCTCATTCACACAGTCTTTTCGGCAACTTAGGCCATTTAAGACTTTAAACGATATCCGTTATTGATTATTATACATATTGGGGTCCAGGCATTCTTACTTAAGCCATTTGGTATCCAAATGCCTTAAATAAAATCATCGGACTGCCTGGGGTCCGAACCCGCGACGTTCGGTATAGAAGGTAGACACGCTACCTGATAGGATTTGTAATTAATTGTAATTAATTGTAATTAATAATTGAATTCAACTCAATTAAAGTGGGAAGAAAAAAACATTTATTTAATAGAAGGAAAATATTAATATATACAACAATAAATATACACAAACAAAAAACTCCATGGCAATCTGCATGTATATTAATAAACTGGTGTATTCAGTGCAATTATTCTAACACCCCCACTCAACAGTTTATTATTATACCAAACAGAGATTTGATTGCGATTCTTCAAATTTTATTTTCCCCAATGGTTTTGTAAAGATGTCTGCAATCATGTTTTCTGTTTCACAATATTTCAAACAAATTATCTTCTTTTCAATTAAGTCCTTTATAAAATGGTATTTGACATCTATATGTTTGGTTCTTGGATTGATCTTTTCATTATTAGACAATTTAATGCATCCTTGATTATCTTCGTAAAGTGTAACAGGATAATCGATTTTTTTTCCTATTTCTTCTAACAGCTGAATTTCCCACAATAACTCTTTCGATGTTTCTGATGCAGCAATATATTCAGCCTCTGTACTGGAAAGGGAAACTGTCGTTTGCCTTTTACTCGACCAGTTTATTAGATTATCTCCAAGTTTGATTAAAAATCCACTAGTTGATTTCCTATTTTCAACATCGCCTGCCCAATCGGCATCTGCATAAGCAGTTATTTTAAGAGTTTCACTTGGTGAAAATTTTAATTTAAAATCTTTAGTCTGTTTTAAATATCGTAGAATTCTTTTGATTGCAATCCAATCCTTTTGTTGAGGTTTCTCCACCTTTCTGCATAAAACACCAATGGCAAAACTAATATCGGGTCTTGTGGTTACTGAGAGATAGAGTAACTCCCCCACTGCTTGTCGATATCTTTCATTATCTTCAAGGTATTGATCATTTTCATCAATTTTTGATAAATAATCCGTTGACATCGGAGTAGAAACACCTTTAGAATCAGTCATTCCATATCGACTTAATAATGTATTTATTTTTTCGGTTTGACTTAAGAAAAATGTCCCATCTTCTTGACGAACTATCTGAATTCCAAGATAATTCTTGATTTCTCCTAAGTTTTTAGATTCAAAATTTTTATTTAAAATATCTTCAAAATAATCAAGTGTATTTTTATCTTCATATGCGAATAGAATGTCATCTACGTAAATTAAAACATAAATCCATTTATTATTCATTTCTTTTGTAAATAAACATTTGTCCATTTCATTTCTTTTAAATCCATTATCTTCCAAAGTTTTATTCAATTTTAAATTCCAACATCTTGCTGATTGTTTTAATCCATATAATGATTTTCTTAATTTGCAAACTTTGTTTTTATTTTCAATTTCAAAACCTTTCGGTTGTGCCATGTATATATCTTCATCAATATCTCCATATAAAAATGCCGTTTTTATATCAAAATGTTGCACTCTCATTTTTCTCGAAGCTGCCAGAGAAAATATTATTCTTAAAGTATTTTGCTTAACTACAGGAGCAAACGTTGCTTCATAATCTTTTCCGTATTTTTGTGAATAACCTTTCGCTACGAGCCTGGCTTTATATCTTTCGATAGTACCATTCGAATTTCTTTTAATTTTGAAAACCCATTTGTTTCCAATAACATTACTTTCTTCTGGTAAATCCACTATTTCCCAAGTATTATTTTCTTGTAATGATTTATATTCTTCATTTACAGCTTCCAACCATTTTAATATTTCTTCTTTAGGTAAATTCATCATTTCTTCCCAAGTATCTGGTTCAATTTCCGTTTTCTTTTCATGATTTGAAAGTAATGCAAGTCGCGCTGGAGGTTTTCCTTTTGTCGTCCTTTCAGACCTTCTAATTGTTTGTTCATTTTTATCATTATCATTATTATCTTTTTCTTCATCAAATATTTCTTCATTACCATATACTATTTCTTCATCATTTACCTTATCAACTTCATCAACTTTTTCATCATTTACTTTATTTTCAATTCTTCTGTAATTTTCATTTTTACTTAAAATTCTATATTCATTTTCTTCTTCTTTTTCATCTTCATGTTCATTTAATTTTTCATTTCCATTTATTTTCTTTTTAATAAATTTAAATGATTTATCAGTATCTTCAAAAATTTTTACTGTTCTTGATATAATTATTTTATTCTCTTCAGGAATTAAAATTCTATATCCCTTGGAACTCGTACTGTATCCAACTAAAACTCCTTGTTGAGCTTTTGAGTCAAATTTCCTTCGTTTTTCTTTTGGAATGTACACTAAGCTTTTACTTCCAAATATCCGAAGATGATTTAAATTTGGCTTTATTTTATTCCAAAGTTCAAATGGTGTTTTTGACGATGATTTATTTGGAGTTCGATTATATAAATAACAGGCTGTTAAAATAGCTTCACCCCAATATCTCTTAGGAAGATCAGCATTGATCAACATACATCTTGCAGATTCCACAAGTGTTCGGTTTCTCCGCTCAGCAACGCCGTTTTGTTGTGGAGAGTAAGGAACTGTGGTCTGAAACTCTATTCCATATCTTTTTAAAATTTCCTGAGTTAATTTACCCGTATATTCTCCTCCTAGGATTTGTAATTAATTGTAATTAATTGTAATTAATAATTGAATTCAACTCAATTAAAGTGGGAAGAAAAAAACATTTATTTAATAGAAAGGAAAATATTAATATATACAACAATAAATATACACAAACAAAAAACTCCATGGCAATCTGCATGTATATTAATAAACTGGTGTATTCAGTGCAATTATTCTAACACCCCCACTCAACAGTTTATTATTATACCAAACAGAGTTTTGATTGCGATTCTTCAAATTTTATTTTCCCCAATGATTTTGTAAAGATGTCTGCAATCATGTTTTCTGTTTCACAATATTTCAAACAAATTATCTTCTTTTCAATTAAGTCCTTTATAAAATGGTATTTGACATCTATATGTTTGGTTCTTGGGTTGATCTTTTCATTATTAGACAATTTAATGCATCCTTGATTATCTTCATAAAGTGTAACAGGATAATCGATTTTTATTCCTATTTCTTCTAACAGCTGAATTTCCCACAATAACTCTTTCGATGTTTCTGATGCAGCAATATATTCAGCCTCTGTACTGGAAAGGGAAACTGTCGTTTGCCTTTTACTCGACCAGTTTATTAGATTATCTCCAAGTTTGATTAAAAATCCACTAGTTGATTTCCTATTTTCAACATCGCCTGCCCAATCGGCATCTGCATAAGCAGTTATTTTAAGAGTTTCACTTGGTGAAAATTTTAATTTAAAATCTTTAGTCTGTTTTAAATATCGTAGAATTCTTTTGATTGCAATCCAATCCTTTTGTTGAGGTTTCTCCACCTTTCTGCATAAAACACCAATGGCAAAGCTAATATCGGGTCTTGTGGTTACTGAGAGATAGAGTAACTCCCCCACTGCTTGTCGATATCTTTCATTATCTTCAAGGTATTGATCATTTTCATCAATTTTTGATAAATAATCCGTTGACATCGGAGTAGAAACACCTTTAGAATCAGTCATTCCATATCGACTTAATAATGTATTTATTTTTTCGGTTTGACTTAAGAAAAATGTCCCATCTTCTTGACGAACAATCTGAATTCCAAGATAATTCTTGATTTCTCCTAAGTTTTTAGATTCAAAATTTTTATTTAAAATATCTTCAAAATAATCAAGTGTATTTTTATCTTCATATGCGAATAGAATGTCATCTACGTAAATTAAAACATAAATCCATTTATTATTCATTTCTTTTGTAAATAAACATTTGTCCATTTCATTTCTTTTAAATCAACCCTTGCATTTTTGCAATTGTAAATATGAATTATTTGATTATCTTCGATACTCAACGAAATTGTAGTTTGAGCTCTTTCATCCTTTAATGACCAGTCCTCCTTCGGATTTTCAGGCTTTTCTTCATTGACAATATTCCAAAGACTTTCTCTTATTAAAATCATTTTTAATTTGAATTTCCATATTTGATAATTATTTTCATTCAGTTTGGCAAAGTGAAATTTAAATTCATTATGTTCCATTTTTGAAGTCTGAGCCCACAACCTGATAGGATTTGTAATTAATTGTAATTAATTGTAATTAATAATTGAATTCAACTCAATTAAAGTGGGAAGAAAAAAACATTTATTTAATAGAAGGAAAATATTAATATATACAACAATAAATATACACAAACAAAAAACTCCATGGCAATCTGCATGTATATTAATAAACTGGTGTATTCAGTGCAATTATTCTAACACTACCAACTACTCCAAGCCCCGTGGGCTTTAACAAAATTTGTTTTTCATTAAGTACTACACATAAAAAAATTTTCGTTCAAATCGGTGACAGGAAGTCTGTCTATATGCACTCCCTTTGTCAGTGGAGAAGAGGAAAAAATTTATTTTTCGTTCGAAAGTAGTGAAATTCCTCAAGACCTGGTTAAAAACTTAATTGTATTGAGATCTAATTTCTTAAATTTCTCAAATAAATTTGAAGTAAAACGGCAAAATCCGAGGAGCCACATATGTTCTTAACATCGGCGTAACCAGCCTTTGAGGGCGGGGGGGGAGGGGCGAAGCTCAACTAGGGCGCCGATTTTTCAGGGGGCTTCGTAGGCCGTAGGGCGCCTATGCCGGTTTCGAGGGGCGCCAAGGGCTTGATCGCCTGGGGCGGGGGGGGGGGGCGGGCGCCCCACCTCGTTACGCTACTGGTTCTTAAGTATAGAAAGTATTTTCCAAAAAATAAAATAGTATTTTAAATTCAATAGGAAATATAAAAAGGCTACAATACAAAAAAAACTCTATCATAATGAACTCTAAATAAATGCTGGCTTTATTTTCTTGCAACATTCATCTAATATTTATGATCTAAAAAGGCCTTTGAGAGAATGTTTTCACTTGCAGTTGAAATTTTACAACACAAAACATCCACATTGATGATGGCCTTTTCTACTGAATTATTTATTGATTTGATAATTTCCAAGGAATGAATGAATGAATGTCCTGTTCCTCCTCCCAGTAGGGAAACTTTTTGAGGTCGAAAAAGAGCAGCCTCACAAGCCATTTTTATTAACAGTTAATAAAGGGTTTAAAGAGAAAGAGAGAGAAACTCATGCAAAACTCAAACTCCTCTTAGGTTGTGTAATATATAAAGCAATACAAGTTTCAACCCTTTAACCTTTAATTGGAAAATTAATACCGCCATTGAAAATCTCTCTCGCCTCAATATATATAAATTTGAATCATTTCCTAATTACAACTTTTCTAAGTTGATGATGTGGCCAGCATATTTATAAGTTTATAATAAAATATGCAGACCACGTCTAAAATATTGATTACATAAACAATTTTAAACAAGATTATAATTTCATAAAGTTTAATAATTTAGGGCAAACTTTAAAACGTTAAACTTCTTTTTTTTTGCAAAATGTATATCTAATTATTGATAAAACAAGTTCGGCAAATTTTATTTTTGACAATTTGTCCTGAGTCAGACAGACGGAATGTAAAAGAGAGAACGATGTATTTGTGAATTTGCCTAGAAATTAATAAAAGTCTGGGGTAGTTAAACGGAAATTGATCAGCGAGTTGATGATTTTTTTTTAAGTAAAAATAAATGAATTTATGCACCTATGGTAAAGATAAAACTCTAAAGCTAAGCCCACACTACTCGTGCTCGTGTTTTCATTGTCCACATTACATCAGTTGTTTGACAGACTTGGGAGGAAAAAAAAAAGAAATAAACGAAGTGGTTGTGGCAAGCGCTTCCTTCCTTGCGACTGATGGCCCAACAACAAGAAAGAAGAAGACAAAGAAAAAACAACAACAAAGAAAATGCAGACGGGGGATGACCAGTGGTCATTGACCACATATTTAAAAAGTAAGGAAATGTGGCATCTCACAACGCTGGGTGTTTTTCATAAAGATTAATAAATTTAAGGAGGTGGAGATTAAAACAGGAGATGTGAATTTTATCTTTTTTATTAATTAAATCTTTTGGCGATCGATTTCGTCTCTTGTGACGATTTATTTAACCAACGCTGGCCTGATGAAGTCACAAGAGACGAAATCGATCGCCTTGTAACGATTTATTTAACCAACGCTGGCCTGATGAAGTCACAAGAGACGAAATAGATCGCCTTGTGACGATTTATTTAACCAACGCTGGCCTGATGAAGTCACAAGAGACGAAATCGCCAAAAGATTTAATTAATAAAAAAGATAATATTCACATCTGCTATTTTAATCTCCACCTCCTTAATTACAACAACTGCAAAAATGCAGCAATATATAGGCCTATATCGTATTAATAAATTTTATTGTTAAATCGTCTGTCCACTCCATATTGAAGAAATCACCCCGATTGATGATGCACGAGTACCGCGAGACTACTAAAGGCCGTTTCACACGTAGGGTTTTAAGGTTACATTGCATGCGATATGACGTCACTGCAAGTAGAGCCAGCAGTGTGATGGACTCACACGAGACATGCAGCCAGCAAATAAAACTTGAGCTGTCAAAAATTATAATAATACGTATTATTATATTCACACTAGGGTCCGACCGAAACAAGATTTTCAACCGAAACCGAATATTCGGCCTCAACCTTAGTTTCGGCCGAAACCGTAACCGAAACCGAAACTTGTATTTCCTATAAAAATTTTTTTTCATTTTACCTTTTTTTTTTTGAATTTTTTTCCCTCCCGTGAAAATCATTTTATCTTTTTTTTAGGAGGCTAAAATTTTTTCTCCCTCAAGTGCAAATTATTTGACCTTTTTTTTTTGCATGCGAGTCTCATCCCATTTTTTCAGACTCTGGTTTCGGCCGGCCGAAAGGTTCGGCCACTTTTTGGCCGAAACCGAAACTACGGCCGAAACCATGATTTTTGGCCGAAACTGGCCGAAACCGTAACCGAAACCGAATATTCGGTCGGTTCCTAATTCACACGTCTCAGAGAGAGGGGCTTATTCAAACATGATGAGTTTGGAAATTTAAGGTTGGCGGAAATGACCGAATGTTGCCCTCTGGTGGTCGCCTATTTTTTATAAAATATTTCAATAAAACGTAAGCTGTCAAAACAGGGGCGTATATAGAAATTTTTTTCGGGGGGGCCCGAACTCGAAAATTTTTCTGAGGAAAATTTTTTTTTAAGAAACTATACTTTTTTTCACACGAAATTTTTTGTGGAACATTTTTCCTATTGCGGAACCAAAATTGTCCATCCTGCGGAAAAATTTGTTGCGCTGATGTCTGTATATCCCTATATATGTATATGTGTTTGGGAAATTTCGGGGGGGGGGGGGCGGGCCCCCTCGGCCCCCACCTTAAATACGCCCCTGTGTCAAAATCAAATAACCTCACTTTTTGGTTAAAGTCAGCCATGTTGAATGACATGAAAAATCCGACTCTGTGATTGGTCGATGCATGGGTTTGTCAAAAAGGCATGCAAAAAAATAGAACATGCGAAATCAGCCAAAAACCCATGCAATCAGACGCTAGGGTCATAAATGACGTCATATCGCATGCAATATAACAAGAAAACCCTCTGTGTGAAGCTGCCTTAAGCAAGACAAGACAAGTTTCAGTCCACAAGGCTAGTCTTTCTCGACAACGATCTGAGGCTCGCGAGCCAGTGGAGCGGCTCCGGAGTGCTACCGTCCACATTGCTCGCGAGCTACTCGAGCACGAACACTAGTACGAGTAGGGTGGACATAGCTTAAACATTCCTGAGAATCACTAATATATTTTTAATACACGATTAACAACAAGTAAGTTATTTAATAGACGTGAAATTTTTATTCAATCCTATGAATGTGCCTTCCAAATCCATCACAAACTCGCTCTGGACTTATTAATACTCTATTTGTTCAAATATAAAACTTTTTTGTATTAATTTTAAATATAAATATAATCTTGCTTTGATCTATTTTTTTAAAAGAGAAATAAATAAATATACAAAATGAAAGAAAGATTTTTCGTACATGTAGCTCTCATATCTGGTATATTCCAGGATTAATTTTAAGGATTTTTTATTTAAAAGTATTACGCGGTTATTTTTCCATTAATGGAAAAGAGAGAAAATGTTTGATAAAAAGAAAGAGATTTTATTTTTAATAATGAGTCTTGTTAAAACATGCTAAGATAAAACTTGAACGGAGTTGAAATAGTGGAAAATATACTTTTTAAGTTGATGACCCATTAAAGAATTTTGACCTTCCTTTAGGGTTTAAAAAAAAGGCGAAAAATAAAATGAGAAAGTTTTTTTTATCAAAAGAATCGAAAAAAGTGAAATTGAAACCGAAGGAGTGCAAAAATAGGTCTCTGAAATATATGGAAAAGCGGTGGCGTAGCGAGCTTAACTCGCGCCCGGGGCACAATACCTTTTTAGCCCCCCGCCCCCATTCGAAAACCATATAATATTAAATGTAAAATATACAAAATTATTATATTACACTGGCACTAAATTTAAAATATATTTTCCAGAAATCAATTATAATCAAAATAAAAATTATCCAGCAATTTTTTGTTTTGCGGACCATTTGGCGCCCCTTTGTGAGTAGCGCCCGGGGCATGATGACCCCCTTGCCCCCCTCGCTACGCTACTGAGCCTAAGCATATAATTATCTTGTATATAATAAAAATTAGCTAGAAACTTTGAGATTTGAGAGAAGTTACATAGAGTGGTGAGTTAAAGGGGGATTTAGGGAAGTCCTCTCGAGAGGCTTACATTCGTCCCCTTGCCTCCCCGCCCCCTTCATTTTTAGAGAGTTTCTGAGAAAAAAATTATAATCAGATGCACTACAGTATATTATAAGAATTATACAGTATATTAGAAAAAAAATAAGATAACTATCTATTAATTTTTTTCTAAAAAGAAAGAAAAGTAACATTTGAAAGAAGAAAAAAAGAGATAAGAATAAATTGATATTAATGTAAGTGAGATAAAAAAAAATAAATAATAATAACAACGAAGGAGTGGTAAAAGTTGAGTTTTTATCTAGATCTTTTCTTCCATATAGGGTATCTAAAAGTAAGTGAATAAGTTTGTTAAGTTCGCAACTTAAGTTGAAATAGCTTAAAATAAAACCTAAATTATATAAGGCTATATATTTTAAAGTGAATTTTCATATCTATTTTACTTTGTTATAAAAGAATATTTAAATCTAATCATAAAAAAATATTTTCCTTTTGTTTTTGAAATGACTAAAAAATCTGCTGTGACTATTCGCACAGCACACAACTTTCTCTTACCTTCGGTAATCGAAAGTTGTGTACTGTGCTTGTCACACCAGATTTTTTGTGTCGACATGTATTTAATTCCCGGAAGTAGGGAATATTTGAATTCAGATGTAAAATTTATAAGTATGGGAAAAGCCCTCGGGGCATGGCGTAGAGGTTAGCGTGCTAACCTCGTATACCAAACGTCGCGGGTTCGGACCCCAGGCAGTCCGATGATTTTATTTAAGCCAATTGGATACCAAATGGCTTAAATAAGAATGCCTGGACCCCATATATGTATATTTATTAATAATGTAACGAGGCGGTTCAAATAAATGATTTTAAAGAAAATTAAAAGACATTTTCGAATATTTAGCATAATTTGTCCATTTATTACAATTTTGTTTTGCGTTTGGATTTTTTTTTTTCAATTATTTTGTCTATAATAAATATTTTTTTTTTTTCGTTATCAGATATTTTGGAATAAAAAGAAAACTACCAAAGATAGATATAGACAACCTTATATCAGCTGAAAGATAATTGAATTTCACATCCCATGGCATAAAAAAAGTAGCATGTTCCATTTGAAAAAATGAAGTTATCCATGATTGAAATTTTCCAAATTGGCATGGCCATATCTCCTAACATAAGAATAGTTCCGGGTTCCCTATCTGGCCTACATTAGTACATTTCATGGTTAGTAACCTCACAAAAGAACAGTCCCCTAAGTTTTATGGTTCGCGAGATATTCAATTTTTTCCAGACAGCAGTTTTTTCACTAAAGCCCGATTTGCGGCTAAACGGTTTGGTTTGGAATACATTGCATGACATAAACTCATACTAAAATTGGGCGTAGAATCCAAATATGCAATAATATACAGGGCGTTTCATTTAAAAAAACATAACTTTGATATGGACCACCCTGTATATGAGGTGCAATTGGAACAAAAATATTTTTAATTTGTAGCCCTATCAACAAATTTTAAAAATGTCCGTTAATAAGCCCACAATCTTCCGTCCACGCACTATTGGCCCACCCGGAATATATATATTACATATATACATAGGTAAGAGAAATTAAAATGAATGCTTATATTATATTAGAGAGGCCTGGTAACAGAGTAGAACAGCCACCAAGATCGTTGTTCTTAAGCCATGCCAAAGGAAAAACGCTGAATTTTGAACTGGTGGCCTCTAAAAACAAACTTGTAGGGGAATAAAAAAAAAAAAAACTTTAATAGAGCTAACAAACAGTTCCTGTTAGATGTGGCGATTTTCTTTTTTAATCCATATTTTTTTTATTTTTAAAACCTCACCTCATTTTTATTTGATTAATGTTTAGAAATAATTTTTCAGCTATTTTAGGTAAATAATGTTGACGATAAATAAATGTGAGCTAAAAAAATGAATAGTTATATTATACTAGACTATTTGATTTATTATGCTCATCCAACGGGAAACATAATCATGCATACATAAAAAGACTAAAAAGATAAAAAACCTGATCATCCGGATGGCATTTGTAAATAATCTATGATATTCTCTGTCGTCAAAGGAAAAGAAAAGGACAACGGGTTGCTTGTATCAACATCAATCTAATTGAGGGAATGGTTAAAACAACAAATAAAAAAATCTGGTGTGACAAGCACAGCACGGTAATTGAAAATTGTGTTCCGTGCTTGTCACATCAGATTTTTTGTGTCGACATATATTTAGTTTCCGCCAGTACGGTCGAGGGGTGTAAAATTTATAAGTATGAGAAAATATTTGAATTTTGTTACCATGGCAACTATTTCTATCTTTCCTATGGAGTACAAGAATAAAGTGGTCTTCAGAGGATTTCAATGGCAAAATGAGAATATACCTTTTAGAGAGCATCTAAAAAAATAATTGATTTTTGAATTTTTATCAAAATAGTTAAAGCGAATTTTGAGAAAATCGAAAAAAATTGAAGTGCATCAGTAAAATGGCCGATTTTGTTCAAAATCTTTGGGGCAACTTAAATATAAAATTTCAAATTCCTAGCTCTTTTGGTTCTTGAGATATTTTGTTCACCAATACACCCACACAGACAGACCATATTGCGAAAACCACTTTTTTGGATTCAGGGGACCTCAAAACGTGTATATCCATCAAAATCTCGACATCGAATTTTTGACATGAATACAATACTTTCTCTCTATATATTAATACTAGTCGCAAAGCCCGCCTCCGGTGGGTTTTCCGCCTAGCCGGCCTTCGGCGAACAATTACAAAGTTTTTTCCCTCTCTGACTCCGCTTCCTCTGACTATATAACCAATCAGCGAGAGAGGGTGGTAAACATGCACATGCACCGGAAGTGATGGACTAGCGCTTTATATATAGTATTGATATTTCAATTCCAGTGAGATGGAATCATCTTCAGTACAATCAAACAGATGTTTTGCAAATCGTTAATCTCTCACATCCAATATGACAAAGTATTCATTCCATGAATGCAATATTTATAATGATTATTTATAATTGATTATAAATATTGCATTCACAGAATGCTCATCTATTTTGTCATATTGGATGGGGAAATTAACGATTTGCAAAATATCTGTTGATTGTACTGAGGATGATTCCATCTCACTGAGATCGAAATATCTACAAAAAACGGATAATAAGAATATTATTTATTTGTTGCTGACGGTCCTTAAAATAAAATTTTCCTTACGGCCATCTACTAATATGGTATCTATAGTAATACAATAAAGGAGAACCACATTAAGAGAAAAGTATAAAAGGAGTAATGATATTCAAAGAATATCTAAATGAAATCAATTAACAACTTGAACTTCCCAGCCATTTAAACACCAACAAGATAAAAAAGGAATACGTTCGCCTAAGAAGATATCTGTTCTCCATCTCAAATCCAAAATACCCAATCAAACCATTCATCATGCGATTTAGTAAGCTTATATGCTATTAAAATATTAACGATAATATAATCCATCCATATTTATTTAAATTAATTGATATCCAATTTAATTTAAATAAATTTTTTCTCTAACGAATGACTCTTTTTTTTTAAGATCGATAAGCGGAATCTCTACCTTTGCATAAAGGGACAGGGGCTTTAAAACATTTATTCAGTTTCGAACTTTTCAATTGATTAAGTAATAAACAAATAGGTACGAAATGAAAGGAACATTTTTATTCATCGAATGAATATTTTTAGATTTAAACCCACATTATATACAACCTGTATATAAGTCTATGTATTTCTTTAAAAAATTAACAAAAAAAATTATTTGAATATATTATTGACTGAATACTCATTTCATTCTCAACTTCACTTTATTTAATTAATTAAAAAAAAAAACTCTATAGACTTTTTTAAAAGTCATCTAGTATTTGTATTTTGGGCTTAAATAATAAGATGGAAAAGAGTTTTTTTGTCTTGTCGGTTCGCTTCCCAACCCAAACGAAAAAAATTTATTTTAAATGAATTGTCCGCCAGTCATTTGAAATAAATAGAGATGGGTTCTAAATAGCCTTAGAAGCGGAAATATGCCTTAAAACAAATAACACGTCAGCTTAGGCCATTTAGACTTTAAAAAATAATCAAATTAATTATTACGATATATAATATTGGGGTTTCGGGAGTTGCAGGGATCGTGGAAGGCTTATTCTAAGATTCTATGAGGAGATTTATTCCCAGAGTTAATAAGTGTAACAATGGGGACTATCCTAAATGGTATACAAAATCATTGATACATCGGTGGCGGGAGTGGTTCGGTGGGTGCCCTAGGTTGGTTAGCGTGCTAACCTCTCTATGTCTCCACCGGCCGCTCAAGTTTAGCCGGGAGCCTCCACGTGGCGCCACTGGTAATCTCTTCTGAGAGCTAATGCCCGGCAAGCTAGGTATGTCCCTTCGGGTCGAGCTGCACAAGTTCGACCAACTAACTCCACCTCCGGGTGAAGGGCGCCGAATTTAAGGAGCAATGGGAACTGACCGGGGGTCTGGGGTTACCAGCCCCTTTCCCCTCTGACTAACCCGGTTTCGACAATAAGGAAATTGCCTCGGATGGAAGGGTCACAGCCACTGCTGGACCCTCGACCGGTGACGCGCGGTCTTCAGCCGCGACAGCGCGTCGCCGCTCTTTTGCGGCGGCTGCGTCGACGCTAGTCCCCGAGGTTTTCATCCCATCCCAGAACGATCGACGGACCGGTGACTCTCATTTGATGGACGGCAACCCAACGACACACCCAGCGACGACGACAAGTCAGTCGGACACCTCTATCCCTTCGAATGTCTGTCCACATTGTGGCCAGTCATTTGTATCGGCTCGTGGTGTTATGTCCCATGTTGGTAGGAAACATAAGGATCTTGTTAACGCGGCAATCGTCGTACCTACTGTTGACCAAAGAAAGTGGACCGATGAGGAGCTTCGTAGGCTATGCCCGTTAAGTAGGACCTGTTTAATCCACAGCGTCCTTCTTGGTCGACCACGAATACTCTTTTCTATAGGGACGTTGTCATGAATTTTCCTCACTTCATTCATTCTTAATACGTGTGCACTCCACTCTGTCCTCTTCCTTTGAACCCATGATCTAGCTTTCTGAATCTTGTACTTCTCCCTGATATCTTCATTCTTAATTCTGTCCATCCTTGTCTTACACGCGATTCTTCGATTCTTCTCAACGTTTTCATTTCGCAGACTTCAATTATATGAGATGTTTTAGTGGTGTCAGCTCTTGTATCGTCCGCATCTGTTAATATTGGCTGCACCACGCTCTTATAGATGCGGACTTTCCTTATCCAGAAACTTATTCGACACCGTATCGTTGAGGCATCCAGATATAGCGGACGTCTTATAGTTTGAAGTCTGACTTCTTCGTTAATGTTCTTGGTGCTTGTAATTTGGACACCGAGGTAGTTGAAGGATGACACTTGTTCCACGATGGTGTTGTAAAGTTGGAGCTTACAACGTAACGGTTCTTTAGCTATTTTGAGAGTTTTTGTCTTTTTCGAAGATATTTCAAGCAGGAATTTTTCCAATTCCTTGAAATATAATACATACATTTATAAGAGAACTTAAATCAATTTTAAAGCTTCAGCTAAAATTTGTGGAAAGAAATGCTCTATTTGGAAATCCTAATACATTTGAAATTTTTCCATCTCTAAAATCTGCGCGCCTCTTCATAAATACGATACTGATAGAAGATAAAATTTGTTCAAAATAATGAATAAAGTTGTAACTCTACTAGGGAATACGTAAATAATGTATTCTTTCACCAATAAATACTTCTTTTATTTATTTTGTTTTCGGCATCTGAGGCCATTTAAACCTCATTTTCAAGTTTGAACGTCAAAGAATTTTAATAGAATGTTTTACCAACACAATTAAACTTATTTCAGACACCCAACCGCAGGGCCGTGCCTAGGTTATCGCCCGGGGCAAGTTAGTCCTTTAGCGCCCTTTGTATATATTTTTTACATTGTCACAATAATGTTTCCCGTCCGGAAAAATGTTTTACCTTTTTTTTTTAGAGACGCTAATTTTTTCCGCCCCCGGGACCGAAATTTTTTTCCGTTTGGCGCCCCCGGAACCAAAATTTTTTCCCCGTCCGAAAAAATATTTTACCTTTTTTTTTTAGAGACGCTAAATTTTTGCGCCCCTTCAAAATTTGCGCCCTGGGCAAAGGCCCCGGTCGCCCCCCCCCCCTAAGTACGGCCCTGCCCAACCGTATAAAAAATATATCTTCATAAAAATATAAACTAGATAATTTACACCGATAAATCTTCAAGTCGCAAATTCCTTAAAGAGAAATGTCCTATCATCTCTTTCCACCTACACATTCAAATAAATAATTTAACTATCAAACGCCCACAAAACTTTTCCTCACTAGTTAATATTGCAAAAGATAAAAATATTTCAAGATAAAGAAGTTTTAGTTTTGATAAGAGAAACAGAGAGAGAAAGAGAGTTCAAAAGTTGCATAAAAGTTAACTAGATGACTAATCGAAGAAAAACTTTTCTCAAATGAATATAATTTTTTTCCCTGTAAATTTTTCATAGGAAATTACCGGTAGACTGTAAAGTAGACAATTGTCTTTTTTTGTTTGGTTTTAATTAAAAGTTCAGAAATTGAAAAATCAATTTTCCCAATGGGTACACAAAAATTTTTAAGGTGGCTGATTTTGAGAGGTTTCAGCGGCCACAATTTTGAAGCTATCGCCCTCAATTTTTATTTTTAATTAAAGCTATTTAAAATATCTACAACTTATATAAACCCTTTTTTTGATTTTCCAAATTTTTTTTTTAGATTAATCACATTAATTCTGTCTATATCTTATAGATATAGATATTTAATTATAATTAAATTAGTAATCATTGTGTTAAAAATAATCAATTTTTTGCCTTTAATTAATAATTTGCTGGAACTTTTCAAATGAAATGGACTAAAATGCTTGTTTCCCTATGGGCAGAACTAACGCCATCTCTTGCCGCGTAGAGTAACCAGCTTCTGAATCGGCTAATAACGGTTTCCAAGACTCGTCGCCCCTTAAAGATTTTCTCTTATACTCTGCAAAATGCGTGATTACCTTAAACTATGAAGAAACCGAAGTTTCGGTTTCGGCCAGTTTCGCCAAAAATCATGGTTTCGGTCGTGGTTTCGGCCGGCCATAACCTGAGTTTGAAAAGATGGGATGAGACTACACATACACAAAAAAAAATAATAACAATAATAATAATAATAACTTCGAATGAGATTTGCACCTAAAAAAAGGGCCGAGGGAAAAGTAAAAAAAAGGTCGAATGATTTTCGCAAGAGGAAAAATTTAAAAAAAAAAAAAGGTAATAAAAATGATATGAATTTTGTATAGGAAATACAAGTTTCGGTTACGGTTTCAATTTCGGCTGAATATCTTGTTTCGGTCAGACCCTACATACCTTAAACACATATTGTAGATTTGTTTCAACTTTTGAAGTAAATACCGGAAGCAGTATTTTACCTATTACCTAATAAGTTTTTTCTAACATTTTGAAATTATCATTTCATAATAAATTACACTATTTAAAAATGTTTTTATTCTTTGACGATTTTTGAAAACTCAATAGTATTTGAAACAATCAACGAAGACAAAGTTGACATAGGTCAATATTGATAATCTAAGAGAGAAGCTGCTACGCTATGGAATTGGCGAACGACTTTGTAACTGGTTTTCTAGTTACTTAGAAAATAATAGTTTGAATATAATAAAATAACAAAGTAACTGGAAGTACCTACGGGGTCACTTCTGGGGTTCCTCAGGGGAGTATTCTGGGACCACTATTAGTACTAACGATGTCACAGATTGTATTAAATACTGCGATGTACTCTTTTACGCGGACGACTTGAAGATCTTCAGATCTATAAGGGACACTGCAGATTGTTTGGAGTTGCAGACGGACGCGTATTCCATAGTAGAATGGTGTACCGCAAATGTACTGAGCATCAGCAACAAGACCAAAGTTATGAACTTTTCAAGGAAATAGAAAAGGATCCCTTTGTTATTCCCCTACAAGTTAAGAGATCACAATATAGATAGAACAAAAATTGTAAAAGATCTTGGAGTATATTTTGACACTCAGTTGACTTTCAAGTATCATGTTCACATGACCAGTATATTGTGTAGTAAACTTCTGGGACTGATAACAATTGTCTCTAAAGAATTTCTTCAGATCAAGAGTGCCATTAACTTATTTAGGAGTTTGGTCTTAAGCAAGATAATGTATGGGTCAGTTATATGGGCAGGAGTAACCAATCTTGATCCTTTAGAAAAAATAATAAAAAAATTTGTTTGGCAATCCTTCCGGAAGTATCTTAACCACTATCAATGTTTTAATTACTCGCTTTTTTATAAAATCATTGGTCTAAAGGCTATTGGAGAATTAATGAACAATTATGACATCCTGCCTTCTGTGCCGAAAAAGACCTTAAATGAAATAAAAAAGTTTATGCATAGGAAGAGATTAAAGAAATTAAGAAACAAATATTAACAAAAGAGAAGGTAAAAGAGAATGTAAATATTAGGAAATAATTTGTGAAATGCCTACTATAAAATGAAACAAGACAAAAAAGGGAAAAACGGAACAAGAGCCTGGAGGCTACGATAAATCAAAGGGGAAGAGAAAAACAATAAAAAGATAATAGAAGAAATAAATGAAAAATGAATTGATGCTTAGAAATGGAAGAACAAAATTGATTTAACATCTATGATTTTTTTTTTTTGTTAAGTTTTTTCCACATCTTTGGCCATTTAGACTTTAAACAATTCTTATTATATTAAATTAATTATATATTGGAGTACAGGCATGCCTGGCTGGCCTTTTAGATTATCAATATTGACCTATGTCAACTTTGTCTTCGTTGATTGTTTCAAATACTATTGAGTTTTCAAAAATCGTCAAAGAATAAAAACATTTTTAAATAGTGTAATTTATTATGAAATGATAATTTCAAAATGTTAGAAAAAACTTATTAGGTAATAGGTAAAATACTGCTTCCGGTATTTACTTCAAAAGTTGAAACAAATCTACAATATGTGTTTAAGGTATGTAGGGTCTGACCGAAACAAGATATTCAGCCGAAATTGAAACCGTAACCGAAACTTGTATTTCCTATACAAAATTCATATCATTTTTATTACCTTTTTTTTTTTTAAATTTTTCCTCTTGCGAAAATCATTCGACCTTTTTTTTTACTTTTCCCTCGGCCCTTTTTTTAGGTGCAAATCTCATTCGAAGTTATTATTATTATTATTGTTATTATTTTTTTTTGTGTATGTGTAGTCTCATCCCATCTTTTCAAACTCAGGTTATGGCCGGCCGAAACCACGACCGAAACCATGATTTTTGGCGAAACTGGCCGAAACCGAAACTTCGGTTTCTTCATAGTTTAAGGTAATCACGCATTTTGCAGAGTATAAGAGAAAATCTTTAAGGGGCGACGAGTCTTGGAAACCGTTATTAGCCGATTCAGAAGCTGGTTACTCTACGCGGCAAGAGATGGCGTTAGTTCTGCCCATAGGGAAACAAGCATTTTAGTCCATTTCATTTGAAAAGTTCCAGCAAATTATTAATTAAAGGCAAAAAATTGATTATTTTTAACACAATGATTACTAATTTAATTATAATTAAATATCTATATCTATAAGATATAGACAGAATTAATGTGATTAATCTAAAAAAAAATTTGGAAAATCAAAAAAAGGGTTTATATAAGTTGTAGATATTTTAAATAGCTTTAATTAAAAATAAAAATTGAGGGCGATAGCTTCAAAATTGTGGCCGCTGAAACCTCTCAAAATCAGCCACCTTAAAAATTTTTGTGTACCCATTGGGAAAATTGATTTTTCAATTTCTGAACTTTTAATTAAAACCAAACAAAAAAAGACAATTGTCTACTTTACAGTCTACCGGTAATTTCCTATGAAAAATTTACAGGGAAAAAAATTATATTCATTTGAGAAAAGTTTTTCTTCGATTAGTCATCTAGTTAACTTTTATGCAACTTTTGAACTCTCTTTCTCTCTCTGTTTCTCTTATCAAAACTAAAACTTCTTTATCTTGAAATATTTTTATCTTTTGCAATATTAACTAGTGAGGAAAAGTTTTGTGGGCGTTTGATAGTTAAATTATTTATTTGAATGTGTAGGTGGAAAGAGATGATAGGACATTTCTCTTTAAGGAATTTGCGACTTGAAGATTTATCGGTGTAAATTATCTAGTTTATATTTTTATGAAGATATATTTTTTATACGGTTGGGCAGGGCCGTACTTAGGGGGGGGCGACCGGGGCCTTTGCCCAGGGCGCAAATTTTGAAGGGGCGCAAAAATTTAGCGTCTCTAAAAAAAAGGTAAAATATTTTTTCGGACGGGGAAAAAATTTTGGTTCCGGGGGCGCCAAACGGAAAAAAATTTCGGTCCCGGGGGCGGAAAAAATTAGCGTCTCTAAAAAAAAGGTAAAACATTTTTCCGGACGGGAAACATTATTGTGACAATGTAAAAAATATATACAAAGGGCGCTAAAGGACTAACTTGCCCCGGGCGATAACCTAGGCACGGCCCTGCGGTTGGGTGTCTGAAATAAGTTTAATTGTGTTGGTAAAACATTCTATTAAAATTCTTTGACGTTCAAACTTGAAAATGAGGTTTAAATGGCCTCAGATGCCGAAAACAAAATAAATAAAAGAAGTATTTATTGGTGAAAGAATACATTATTTACGTATTCCCTAGTAGAGTTACAACTTTATTCATTATTTTGAACAAATTTTATCTTCTATCAGTATCGTATTTATGAAGAGGCGCGCAGATTTTAGAGATGGAAAAATTTCAAATGTATTAGGATTTCCAAATAGAGCATTTCTTTCCACAAATTTTAGCTGAAGCTTTAAAATTGATTTAAGTTCTCTTATAAATGTATGTATTATATTTCAAGGAATTGGAAAAATTCCTGCTTGAAATATCTTCGAAAAAGACAAAAACTCTCAAAATAGCTAAAGAACCGTTACGTTGTAAGCTCCAACTTTACAACACCATCGTGGAACAAGTGTCATCCTTCAACTACCTCGGTGTCCAAATTACAAGCACCAAGAACATTAACGAAGAAGTCAGACTTCAAACTATAAGACGTCCGCTATATCTGGATGCCTCAACGATACGGTGTCGAATAAGTTTCTGGATAAGGAAAGTCCGCATCTATAAGAGCGTGGTGCAGCCAATATTAACAGATGCGGACGATACAAGAGCTGACACCACTAAAACATCTCATATAATTGAAGTCTGCGAAATGAAAACGTTGAGAAGAATCGAAGAATCGCGTGTAAGACAAGGATGGACAGAATTAAGAATGAAGATATCAGGGAGAAGTACAAGATTCAGAAAGCTAGATCATGGGTTCAAAGGAAGAGGACAGAGTGGAGTGCACACGTATTAAGAATGAATGAAGTGAGGAAAATTCATGACAACGTCCCTATAGAAAAGAGTATTCGTGGTCGACCAAGAAGGACGCTGTGGATTAAACAGGTCCTAGACTTAACGGGCACAGATGACATGTGACACACAATGAAAAGAGCGTTTTTTATCTTCCGTGAAAGAAGGGGAAGAAAAAACATTTTTTAATCGTTGATTGTTTGGGCTGGATACTGAGATTAATAAATAGGAGAAATAATCAGCGCCTCTTTATCTACCCTACACACTATTTATTTGCATGCAAATATCAAAAAACATTTTTTGTTTAATTCATTTGATTTTTTTCAAAGAGAAATTTTTTAGATTCAGATGCTAAAATTGAATTTAATTGTTCATTTGTAATTTTAATAAAAAAAAATTAAATTTTCTCTCCAATCGTATTTAATTTCAAATCACCAACGAATATTAATAAAAAAAATTAGATTATTAAAAAAAATTCACGAAATAACGCAATTTATATAAAATCATTTTGATCAATAAAGAAAAAAAAATGCACAAAAAGCAAATTAAAAAAAATACCTTTGACAGATTTGATATTTAAAAAAAAAAAAAAATAATTTTAAATAAATAAGTTTGAAGAGCTTTTAAGTGCTTCCAACTTTTTTTTTTTTTTGTTAACGTTAGAAAATAAATTAAAAGCCTATCGTAAAGAAATGACCTGTACTTGTTAAGAATAATTGAAATAACATTTCAGGCTCTTTTTTATCTCCATTCTGCCCTCTCATCCTCTCTCGTACCATCTTTCTCGATTTCTATCCAACGAAATTGATTTAAAAAAAAAGGAAGAAATAAATTTGTTCATTTACTTTTTCGCTTTGATCAATTAATCATGTTAATGTAGTGGAATTCATGTAAGTTATTTCCTTAATCTTGAAATTCTATCGATTATAATCGCCTTTTCCCTCTTAGAGAGAGAAAATGCGCTTTTCTTTTTAACATCGTGCCCTTAGGGCTGTCATATCCCAGTTTGTCCAATAGCTTTTACTTACTAATTCTTAGTATTCTCTCATTCACATTCACACTCACATTCATACAGTCTTTTCGGCAACTTAGGCCATATAAGACTTTGACGATAACCGTTGTAGAGAATATATCTATTGTGGGGTCAGGCATTTCTATTTAAGCCATCTGGTATCCAAATGGCTTAAATAAAATCATCGGACTGCCTGGGTCCGAACCCGCGACGTTTGGTATAGGAGGTAGGCGCGTACTTACTACGCCAAACCCGGGGGCAAAATTCTTAGTATCCAGTAAAAGATTTTAAACCAAAGCTAGCTTGATTCAGAACCCACCTAGAGCAGATCACCTTTGATATTTATTAGTTAATACAAATTAGATATTTATCCAATTGATTAATAATAATTTGTACAGTTTAGAGAGTGTATACTACTATTTAAAAATACAATATTTGAATTTCGTGTCAGATTTTATATAGAGGCGCTGCGATCGCTCATGCAATGCAGATGGCGTGCATAGCGAGGTGGGGCAGCCATCTTGTTTTCTCAACTAATTGTCACAGATAAAACAACCTTTGAAATCTTAGCTGAAGAATGAGTGGCCGAAACGTTGTAATTTTTAATTTTTACAAATAAACCATAGTTAAACCGAAAATCAAATTCTTTTATTAATAATAACAACTGTGAAAGTCTAAACTCCAAAAATTAAGAGGTAATAATGATCCCAATTGCAGAAATAAAAGAATTAAATTTTCGAAAGTCTTGAGGAAGTTGCAACTTGGGCTCTAAATTTCGACTGAATATTTAATTTTTTTTTGCTGGCTACACACCCTTTTCGTCTTCTAAATCATTTCTTATCGCGTTCATATTTTTAGAATATTTAGGTCACGAGATATAAATTGATAAGATATTTTTATTTATTTTGTGAAAGGCATTCATTCGGCTAATTAGTTGGAGGAGGAAGTCTCGTATTCCAGGTAAATTCCAATATATTTCTTCATTTAATTATTTACCAAAAAAAAAAGTATAAATGAATATTTTTTTTTCCTAATATAAATGTAAATGATATTTATCATTAATTTTCCTGATATGCTTTTTTTCATCTTCTTTATCTTTATTTATAGAATTGTAGAAGAAAAAAAGAGCAAAGAGTTGCTAATATTTGAGAAATCAATTCAACCTTGCTTAATTGGAGTCAAGCAAGAAAGAAAAAATAAAAAGAAGTAGGACACTTGGCAAGAAAAACGAAGAAAAAAAATTAATTTGAAATAAAATTCGCCTCTTAACTAAACAACGCGTAAAGAAGAGAGTTTTTTTTTTTTTTTTTATATATAAAAAGAGAGAAAGAGAGAGATGTTGAAACCAGTTGCATCGTTTTATGAAATTTGTGTCTGTGTGTGTGTTCTATTTTTTTCTTTCGTTTTTGTTCCAAGTCTAAAATTTCTTATTAAGAAAATTGTTCATTAAAAATGGAATTGATATTTGATATCAATATATATATTTTTTTAAATTTCTTGTAAAAAATATAAATCTATGAATTGCATAATAAAATTCGCATTTGGTTTGCAACCATGGGCGTAGCCAGACATCGTGTTAGGGGGGGCAACCCCTCGTTTGAGCGAGGGGGGGGTTTGCAATTAATACATACATAGATACATTGATTATTAATTAGTTCGTCTATGGTTATAATATTATAAGAAATAGAAGTTTATTAAATAAAGATGAGTTTAATGAAGAGCAAAATTCCCAAGGTGGGGAGAGAGCAAGTTCGCCGAAGGCAGTAATCAAGACAGGAAATGCAAGAGTTCTATTTACATCCCTTCTGAATTTACTCCCTTGGGCAAGGATCACATTTACTAATGTTTCAGCTTTCCTCTTTTACTTGTTAGTTTCACTAACGGACCATTCACTCCATTATATCTATTTGTTAAAGTAAAAAGAATACTTCTAAGAGTCAAGAAGAATTTTAATTATTACTCATCGGCAAATTGTGATAAGAGTCAGAAGATCGCTTCTTTTTCTAAGAAATGAACATTTTCTAAATTATATTTGCTACCAAAATAGCGAGGAGATCTAAATGAACTCAGATCTCAAAAACAATTTAAATATTCTATTCCCCAAGGTTACAGATGATGAAATAAGCGACAGAGTCAATCGAAAAAATATTGATTTGTCTTTATATATTGAAGATAAATTTTTTTTGAATGCCTATTTAAATAAATATGGATTATTCACTTGTTGGATTGGTAGCAGTCAAACAAAGGGTGGTAGATAAAAATAAATTTTTAAGATATAAGGTGACTCACAAAGGATTGATACATTAAAAAAAAAAAAAACCGATCTCTGGTGATGGGGTTTCTGCTTGGGAAATCAGAGAATTTTGTTCCTTTTAATTTTCATACAGTTTACTTTTTTTTATTAATATTTTTTTTTTTCTAATTCTTTTCGGCTACTGTGGTCATTTAGGAATTTAGATTTTATTTATTAACTTTACAATAGACATAGTACTGATGGGGAGGTTTTTTTAGTAGCATTAGGTCAATCTGTTGAAAAACTTGGCATTTAATTTTAAAATTTGGTGCAACAAAAAGAACATTTCTTTCGTCTTTCGTTTATCACTTTCTTTTACCTATATATACCCTATATATAATGAGAAAGTATTGGATTCATGTCAAAAATTCAATGTCGAGATTTTAAAGGATATACACCTTTTAACGTCCCCAGAATCCAAAAGTGGTTTTCGTGACCTGGTCTGCCTGTGTGTGTCCTTGTGTCTGTGACCAAAATATCTCAAGAACGAAAAGAGCTATGAGGTTAAAATTTCATTCATGGGTCGTGACACGAAGCTTTTGAACAAAATCAGCCAAAAAGTACTAGTACTTTACTAATGTAATTTTTCAGTTTTTTTTTTTCGATTTTCTCAAAATTCGCTCCAACAATTTTGATTAAAATTCAAAAATCATTATTTTTTAGTATTAAATAAATTTCCATCGCGGTGCCTGGGATCCGAACCCACATTCCTTAACGTTATCAATATTGACAATGTCTCTACCTTAAGCTCTCGGCTTCCGGGTGATTATCAAATTATTATTATGATAGTGGTAAGTGTAAATAAAATTTGTAACTTTATAAATTAAAGATTCCCAAAAATCGCAATCGCCTTAATCTTTATATCCGCCCCTGGACCATAACTGTTAGTAGATTATTCAATCATTGACAAAAACTTTTTCAAATAAAGTATTTTTCCATTATTCAAGAAAGAAACAAACTTTATACGCTTTTCTTTTCCTTTTTTTTTTAATATAACATTATGTGATGTCCACATCATATTTTGTGTCAGAAAAAAAAGAAAAATAATTCCGCGCGTGCCATTCACCCGTCAAGCCAAAAAGAATCTCTTTTCAGTTCTTATTATAAATAAATACAATTCCTACAAAAAGTACTTTGTCTGTTGGCTGACCTTAAATTAATTTCCAAAAGAAAAACAACTTTAATTTTTTTTTTTTTTTTTTTTTAGAGAAACTTAAATGATTTGAAATCTTAGCTCTTGTTCTATCTAGTTGAGTTTGGACTTAAAACCAACAGCTTCTTAAATATATATAAATCTTCCACCCACTTCATCCTCTCGCTTGATAATAATAACAATAATGTTGTTGTTTTAGGAATAGTTGATTCAAGTCTGTTTGTTTCTTGTTTATGACTTAATACTAGTAGTTAGTTAGTTGCAAATTTTCCATATTAAATTAAAGCAATTTAACGAAATAAGAGAGAGAGGAGATAAGTTAATGGAAAAACAATAAAGATGAAGACCCAAAACTTTCTTAAAAAAATCTGGTGTGACTGGCGCACAGCACACAACTTTCTCTTACCTTCGGTAATCGAAAGTTGTGTTCTGTGCTTGTCACACCAGATTTTTTTGTCGACATGTATTTAGTTTCCGACAGTACGGTACATTCAAGATGTAAAATTTATAAGTGAGAAAATATTTATATTTTGTTACCATGGCAACCATTTCTCCTATCTTTTCTATGGAGTACAAGAGTAAAGTGGTCTTCAGAAGATTTCAATCACAAAATAAGAATATACATTTGAAAGAGAATCTAAAAAATAATTGATTTTTGAATTTAAAAAAAAATCGTTGGAGCAAATTTAGAGAAAATCGAAAAAAACTGAAAAAGTGCATCAGTAAAGTACTAGTACTCTTTGGCCAATTTAACGAAATAAGAGAGAGAGGAGATAAGTTAATGGAAAAACAATAAAGATGAAGACCCAAAACTTTCTTAAAAAATCTGGTGTGACTGGCGCACAGCACACAACTTTCTCTTACCTTCGGTAATCGAAAGTTGTGTTCTGTGCTTGTCACACCAGATTTTTTTGTCGACATGTATTTAGTTTCCGACAGTACGGTACATTCAAGATGTAAAATTTATAAGTGAGAAAATATTTATATTTTGTTACCATGGCAACCATTTCTCCTATCTTTTCTATGGAGTACAAGAGTAAAGTGGTCTTCAGAAGATTTCAATCACAAAATAAGAATATACATTTGAAAGAGAATCTAAAAAATAATTGATTTTTGAATTTAAAAAAAAATCGTTGGAGCAAATTTAGAGAAAATCGAAAAAAACTGAAAAAGTGCATCAGTAAAGTACTAGTACTCTTTGGCCAATTTTGTTCAAAAGCTTCGTGTCACGTCCCATGGGGGTGCCTAACTTAAATATACAATTTCAACCTCTTAGCTCTTTTCGTTCTTGAGATATTTTGTTCACAGACACACACACAGACAGACACACACAGAGACACGCAGACAGACCATGTCGCGAAAATCACTTTTTTGGATTCAGGGGACCTCAAAACGATCCATCAAAATCTCGACATCGAATTTTTGACATGAATCCAATACTTTCTCTCTCTATATATATTAACATGTTCTTGAAGGTTTCCGCGACCGGATGTATGCGAAGACAAGTTTTCTCGGGTTAAGTCGCGTGGGGTGCTGAGATTTACTCGACGTTTCAGCTCTCCTTTTGGAGCCATTTTCAAGAGAGAAGGAAGTTAGTAGGTAATGGTGGAGGGGGGTTGTTTACGGGGTCGCAGTCTTCCTGGTCCCCAGGTCAATTTGCTGGATGACTCAGAGGCGTGGATTGGTCTCTGAGAACTGGAGGAAGGTTGGGTGTGTGTAATTGTGTTCGGTTTAGGTTGACTACGGGGCCTCTTTCTGCCTACTCCCCAAGTCGGTGTATTGGTGGTGTGTTTGGTGGATGCCTCAGAGGTCTGGGTTTGTCTCTGAGGAATGGACAGTGGTTGGTTCTGTGTTCCCGGGGTCTCAACCTGCCTACTCCCCAGGCCGAGAGCAACTGGCCTGGGGAGTAGGCAGGTTGAGACCCCGGGAACCAAGAGCTAACACCCCGACTTGGGGAGTAGGCAGATTGAGGCCCCAAAGTCAACCCAAACCAAAAACAAACCTGATTACACAGAACCAACCACTGTCCATTCCTCAGAGACAAACCCAGACCTCTGAGGCATCCACCAAACACACCACCAATACACCGACTTGGGGAGTAGGCAGATTGAGGCCCCGTAGTCGACCTAAACCGAACACAATTAATTACACACACCCAACCTTCCTCCAGTTCTCAGAGACCAATCCACGCCTCTGAGTCATCCACCAAATTGACCTGGGGACCAGGAAGACTGCGACCCCGTAAACAACCCCCCTCCACCATTACCTCCTAACTTCCTTCTCTCTTGAAAATGGCTCCAAAAGGAGAGCCGAAACGTCGAGTAAATCTCAGCACCCCACGCGACTTAACCCGATAAAACTTGTCTTCATATATTAACATATATATAGAGGTAAGAGAAAGTAAAAATCTGGTGTGACTGGCGCACAGCACACAACTTTCTCTTACCTTCGGTAATCGAAAGTTGTGTTCTGTGCTTGTCACACCAGATTTTTTGTGTCGACATGTATTTAGTTTCCGACAGTAGGGTACAATTGAATTCAAGATGTAAAATTTATAAGTATGGCAAAATATTTATATTTTGTTGCCATGGCAACCATTTCTCCTATCTTTTCTATGGAGTACAAGAGTAAAGTGGTCTACAGAACATTTCAATCACAAAATGAGAATATACATTTTATTGAAGATCTAAAAAATAATTGATTTTTGAATTTAAAAAAAAATCGTTGGAGCAAATTTTGAGAAAATCGAAAAAAACTGAAAAAGTGCATCAGTAAAGTACTAGTACTCTCTGGTCGATTTTGTTCAAAAGCTTCGTGTCACGTCCCATGGGGGTGCCTAACTTAAATATAAAATTTCAACCTCCTAGCTCTTTTCGTTCTTGAGATATTTTGTTCACAGACACACACACAGACACACACACAGACACACACACAGACAGACACACAGACAGACCATGTCGCGAAAACCACTTTTTTGGATTCAGGGGACCTCAAAACGATCCATCAAAATCTCGACATCGAATTTTTGACATGAATCCAATACTTTCTCTCTCTATATATATTAACATATATATAGAGGTAAGAGAAAGTAAAAATTGTTTAATAATACTTTATATTAGGGAAATTGATTTAATTAAAAAAAAATCTTTGACTATCTATTTTCTTTATATAATTATTGCCTAATGTAATGTAAATGTATAGAGTGTTACATAAATAATGTACTAAATTTTTAAATTATCAAGTCAGTATTCATTCAAACCTAAATCAAAGGCATCATATTGGGATGACTTAACTTGTTGAAATTGTAAAGAAAAAATTTAATTCCTAACAATAAAATTTAATAAAAAAATTCTATCATATATTGATTTGAATCCTTTAATTGATGATTGAATGAAATTTATTGGAAAGATTTTCTATATAAGAATCTATTTATACTATTAAAAATAAAAAATAAAAAATAATCTGATATTTGATACTACTTTAATGTTAATTTTTTGAGCTGGCGCTTGACACACTAATGCGTAACAGGGTCCATTTATTCAAAATCTATAATTATATGGTAGTGCCAGTATTTAACTAACTGAAGATTATTAAATTTTTTAATATATTTGCCATGGTAACAAAATATAAATATTTTTCTATGTTTATAAATTTTATATCACGAATTTAAATATTGATGCCCACGGGGCTTGGAGTAGTCGGTAGCGTGCCTACCTTCTATACCGAACGTCGCGGGTTCGGACCCCAGGTAGTCCGATAATTTTATTTAAGGCATTTGGATACCAAATGGCTTAAATAAAAATGCCTGGACCCCAAATAATAATATATATTCATAACGGTTATCGTCAAAAGTCTTAAATGGCCTAAGTTGCCGAAAAGACTGTGTGAATGTGTGTGTGAGTGTGAGTGTGAATGAGAAAAAAGTATGAATGTTTAAAAAAAAAAAAAAAAAAAATATTGATAAATATGTATTGTAAAAAAAAACTCAGGTGTGCCAAGCACAAACACAACTTCCAACCGAAGGTAAGAGAGATTTGTGTGCTGTGCGGCTAGTCACACCAGATTTTTTTAATAATAAATAAATATTAAAATTAAATAATCTTCAGTAAGTTAAATTGAAGAGCTTCAAAGATTTTAAATAATATTAGACAAGCGGTTTCCAACCTTTATTTACCTTCCGGAAATAGGAAAGAAGAGATTAGTTCCTTTGTTTATATCTTGAATTCTATTATATCCACGGAAAAAAAATATATGTGGATACAAAAAATCTGGTGTGACACAACTTTTTATCACCGAGTGTAAGCGAAAGCTGTGTGCTGTGCGACAATCACACCAGATTAAATGTATGTGTTTGTGTAAAAGATAGGAAAAAAAAGAACATCCATAAGAATCTTTCAAAGATAAAAAAGATAAAAAAATCTGGTGAGACTGGTCGCATAAGGACACATGTTTATCTTACCAAAGGCCACACCTGATTTTTTGTGTCGATATATATTTAGTTTCCGCCAATACATTAAAATTCAAGATAGAAAAATTCTGGTATGACTGGTGCCTAACTTAGATAGAATATTTCAATCTCCTAGCTCTTATCGTTGTTGAGATTTTTTCACAGAGACAGACCAATTTGCGGGACTCTTTTTTTTGGACTTAGGGGACATTAAAGCGTGTATATCCATTAAAATTTCGACATCGAATTTTTAACAAGATCGCCAAACTGTATTTATTTCATATATAGGTTAAAAGAAAGTAAAACGAATGCTAAAATAAATTTTCAAACAAAATAATTTACTTATATTAGGTTTCAAATCGAAAAAAAGCCAAAAATAAAATTTTAATTTCCATATGTATATATTTATGTAGGCCTACAAGCTTTTCTACCATGTTTGAGTGTGTGTGTGTGTGTAGATTTGGTAATCACTAAAAATAAAATTAAAAATAAAATATTAAATGTTTTAATGAAAAAAGCAAATGGATTTAAAATAAAATAATTGAAAAAAAAAAAAAAAAAAAATTAAAGATGAATTAATATTGATATTTAAGGGAGTGCATTGAACGAAGTGGGGCGTTCTATATCAAAAACTATTCATTAACAAACCAAAATAAATAAAAAAGGGAATTAAATAAATACACTAAACGAATGATGGACCGATAAGCATAGAGGCTCGACTTGTACTTCCCTAGAGCAGGCCTAAGTCTCTCTGCACAACTTAAAGAGTAAAAATTATTCCCATTTATATTTCACAGAGATATTTTTAATTGAAATCCTAAATTGGTAAAAGTCTTGTACATGTTTGCCGAAGGTGAGCAAAGGACACTGGCTAGGTCCAAAGCCCGCTGAAGGCGGGTATTGCAGCTAGTTTCATATAAAATATTTCACTTTTTAATGTCACACAAAAAGATGAACTCCAGGCTTTGAAAATTAATGATTTTAATATGAAATTAAACAGTGAAATAGAATTTATTTTTTCAATTTAAAAAAAAAAAAATTTAATTACTAATTATGATAGAAAAGCATGGGGTGGGGGAGGAGAGAGAAAAAGAGAACGGACTTCATATGATTAAAGAAAAACATGTAAATAACAGAGATTAATAAAGAATATTTGTTTTTAAATTTTATCTATTAAAAAAAATAATATTTAAGTTTATTAGAAGGGGGTGATTTACACCCTCTCACTCCCTGGGTGTCATACTTTATCAGAGTGTTATAATTATACCGGTAAATTGGATAATATATGAGTATATTAAAAAGAGAGAAAAAAAAGTTGAAATATACTAAATATGTAATATTGCGATCATATCAAAAATTCGACGTCAAGGATATATATTCGTTTTGAGGGTCCATAATTCCAAAAAAAAAGTGGATCCCTCAAAATGCTCAGTAGGGATGTTTGTTTGTTCAAATCTATTTCGACACAAAAAAAAATCTGGCAAACAAATTCAGAATGCAACTTTAAATTACCGAAAGAGAAAGTTGTGTACTGTGCAATCACTCACACCAGATTACCTCTCCCCCTCACTGAAAAACTCCTCTGGATCCGCCCTTGTTAAGGGGAGGGAGGAGAACATACCCCAATTGATTGGAGGAAAGAATTTTATAAAAAATATAATTTTTATTTTGAAATTTTATTTATAAGAGTAATTTGGTGTCTAAGAAGGGGTGGATTACACCCTCTCTCATCCTACTTTATTAAATACCTTAATAATTAGATGATCAAACCTGGAGTCGTGAAATAGGGGGGTGAACGAACGTCGTTTTTGCAGAAATAACAAAGAAATAGACGAAATTTAAGAATTTAATTTTTCAATTAAAAAAAATATTTAATTACTAATTATAATAGAAAAGTTTGAGTTTTTGTTAAGAAAAGAATGGGGTGGGGGAGGAGAGAGAGAAAAAGAGAACGGACTTCATATGATTAAAGAAAAAATGTTAATAATAGTGAATTAATTAATAAGTTTTGTTTTTAAATTTTATCTATTAAAAAAAATAATATTTTAGTTTATTAGAAGGGGGTGATTTACACCCTCTCACTCCCTGGGTGTCATACTTTATCAGAGTGTTATAATTACAAATTGGATATTATTATGAGTTTATTAAAAAGAGAGAAAAAAAAGTGGAAATATAAATAATTATAAAATGTTAGTTAATCCGTAATGCAAATGAGATAAGGAAATATTCAATACCTTAATGATAAGATGACCAAACGAGCAGGTGGATGAACGTCTTAATTGCACAAATAACACAACACAAGATAAAAAAGAAACTGAACACACGCGAGACGAACGGAGTGATTCATGACACGACCCGAATTCAACTAGAGCCAGGCCGGCTGCAGGCAAGCAAGCATAGAGAGATAATTGCATTGTTCTCTGAGTGCCCAAGAAATATAATTATCAAATAGATTCTCTTTTTATAAAAATACTTTTCATTTGAAAACAAACTAACGGGGATTTATTCTGTTGGGAATAAAATTGAAATCTCTTTAATAAATAACTATTAAAAGACTCACTTACTTATTTAATTAATCCACCCCCAAAACTCACCCTCTTTAAAATAAAATACTTCTAAGCGTAATTTTTTGTATTTATTTATTTATTAGGGATGTATTCGAAGTGAAATGATTTTTAAAATACTTATTTAATTAATCCACCCCCAAAACTCACCCTCTTTAAAATAAAATACTTCTAAGCGTAATTTTTTGTATTTATTTATTTATTAGGGATATATTCGAAGTGAAATAATTTTTAAAATACTTATTTAATTAATCCACCCCCAAAACTCACCCTCTTTAAAATAAAATACTTCTAAGCGTAATTTTTTGTATTTATTTATTTATTAGGGATGTATTCGAAGTGAAATAATTTTTAAAAAACTTATTTAATTAATCCACCCCCAAAACTCACCCTCTTTAAAATAAAATACTTCTAAGCGTATTTTTTTGTATTTATTTATTTATTAGGGATATATTCGAAGTGAAATAATTTTTAAAATACTTATTTAATTAATCCACCCCCAAAACTCACCCTCTTTAAAATAAAATACTTCTAAGCGTAATTTTTTGTATTTATTTATTTATTAGGGATATATTCGAAGTGAAATAATTTTTAAAATACTTATTTAATTAATCCACCCCCAAAACTCACCCTCTTTAAAATAAAATACTTCTAAGCGTAATTTTTTGTATTTATTTATTTATTAGGGATGTATTCGAAGTGAAATAATTTTTAAAATACTTATTTAATTAATCTATCCCCAAAACTCACCCTCTTTAAAATTCTAAGCGTAATTTTTTGTATTTATTTATTTATTAGTGATGTATTCGAAGTGAAATAATTTTTAAAAAACTGGTGTGACTGGCGCACAGCACACAACTTTCTCTTACCTTCGGTAATCGAAAGTTGTGATCTGTGCTTGTCACACCAGATTTTTTGTCTCGACATATATTTAGTTCCCGACAGTACGGAACATATGAATTCAGATGCAAAATTTATAACTATGGGAAAATATTTATATATTGTTACCATGGCAACCATTTCTCCTATCTTTCCTATGAAATACAAGAGTAAAGTGGTCTTCAGAAGATTTCAATTGCAAAATGAGAATATACATTTTAAAGAGAATCTAAAATTAATTGATTTTTGAATTTAAAAAAAAATCGTTGGAGCAAATATTGAGAAAATCGAAAAAAACTGAAAAAGTACATCAGTAAAGTACTAGTACTCTTTGGCCGATTTTGATTAAAAGCTTATTTTTCCGGTCCCGGGAGGTGTTTAACTTAAATATAAAATTTCAGCCTCATAGCTCAATTTCTTCATGCTTAAAATTGAACACCCACCCACACACCTCAAAACGTGAAGATCCATCAAAATCTCGACATCGAATTTTTGACATGAATCCAATACTTTCTCTCTATATATATATTACATATATACATAGGTAAGAGAAAGTAAAAAAAAATAAGATTGAACAAGAGTTACTTGAAGTATTTTAATAATGGAAGGATTTATTTTATCAATTTAGATTTAGATAAGGCCTGCAGGCCTTTTTTTTCCCTTTCACATTAGAAATTAATCTGATAGTGACAAAGAGTTATTGTCAAAAAATAGATTCTTTTAAACATATTTTTAGACAATATTAAGAAATTGTTTGAAGGTGTGATTCGGCCCTCAGTGAGCGGTTTTTTTTTAACACATAGGGCCTACTATTCGATTCTCAACTACAAATGAACCAAATCTTTTGAAACTCAACCATAATTTTTAAATCGTTTGCCTCTATTTCTAATGTAATAGAAGGAAAAAATTTCATAATAATCTTTTCAGTACTGGATTAATTCTCAAAAAAAGAAAAAAAAATTCTTTACGGTATTTAATAAAAAAAGTCAACGGAGTTGAAAAACTTTACTGCTCTTTTTACTCGGTGTCAATTATTTAATATAAAAAAGCTATTAGATAAGATATTTAAGTTGAAATTTCACAATTTCTATTGCTTAATCTTATGCTGGTGTTTGTTTCCTTTTACAAGAACGACTTAGGGTAGCCAAGCCTAAATTCTTTAGTAATGGATAGTATAATAAAATCCAGAGCTAAAGCTTTTGGCGGAGTTGACAGGAGAGCGATTGGCATCCAATGAAGAAGTTTGGATTACGTCAAATAAACTATAAAGAAAAAAAAGAGCGAGAGGGAGAGAATCTAATATCGGTTTTAGTCATGGAATTTTTTAAGGGTTGCTTCACATATTTCAAACTTTTTTCTCCTTTTTTTTTTTTTTTTTTAATAAATTTAAAACCAGTCAGCTAGCAAAAGATTCGATTAAATAACTATAAAAAGAACATCACCTTTTTATAATAGGGTTTTCTTATTCATGCATCGAAGACTCTAAGATTTTTCCCCTTTGACTTTTTTCTTTTTATTTTAGAAAAAAATTCAAGATAAAACAACGAAGACAACAGAGTTCAAAAATTATTGAAATAATTTTTGAAGATTGTCCAAATCAGAATTAACGTTTAAAATAAAAAACTTTCACCGAGATTTCAATTTAATAATCAGGACGGGGTAGGCGCTTAAAAAAAAAGTCTTTAAAATATAAAACAAAAGGCTTTTTATAATATAAGATTAATTTTTAGTTTCAGTATTAATAAAAATAAAGTTCTGTGGTGGTCATTTCGAATAATTGAAGAACTGATAATAAAGTTTCTATTGTAAATTTAAAAGTGGTGGTTCCAATAAATCTACCACCATATTTGAAAAATAATGCCCATCATTTAAAAAAGTTTTTTTTTTTTTTAATTTATATAAGCTCTTTTCAGCATCTGAGGCAATTTAGACTTCTATTTATTTCAATTGATTGATAGTCATTCAATTAAAATCATTTGTTTTTATTTTCATTTAAACTTTGATACCTATTTCAAAATAAATCCTTTTGAGAAAAAATTTAAAGAATAAATACAATTATAGGTACGAGATATTTCTTTGAGAAAATTTAACAAAAAAAAAAAAATTGTTAAATTAAAAAAAAGTCAGAGTATTTTGAATGTTTATAATGGATAATTTACACCCTCTGTAACACTCCCTGGTTACTCGATCGTGTTAAATTGATAAAAAAAAAATTTCATTAAAAGAGAGAAAAAAAATGAATATAAAATATTATGCAAATACCTTAAATATGACACCCGATCGGAGAGAGATGAACGGAATGCGTTAACGTATTAATCACAGAAATATCGACACAAATGAGAAGAAACTGAACACTTTTTATAGAGAAAAGTTGAACCGACTGGCTCCTGGTTAGACAGGAAAGCAACTAAAAGACTCGCTCGCTTTGTTCTCCGAGTTATCACTAGGGCTCGGATTTATTGGCACTAAAAATCTTTAAAATAGGCAGGCAACTAAGCACTAAAAATCATTAAAATAGGCACTTTAAAAGGCATTTATTGTAAAAAAGGCACTTAAAAGGCATTATTTAAGATAAAAAATTTAAAAAATCTGGTGTGACTGGCGCACAGCACACAACTTTCTCTTACCTTCGGTAATCGAAAGTTGTGTACTGTGCTTGTCACACCAGATTTTTTGTGTCGACATGTATTTAGTTTCGACAGTACAGTATATTCGATTTTCAAGATGTAAAATTTATAAGTATAGCGAAATATTTATATTTTGTTACCATGGCAGCCATTTCTCCTATCTTTTCTATGTAGTACAAGAGTAAAGTGGTCTTCAGAAGATTTCAATGACAAAATGAGAATATACATTTTATTGAGAATCTAAAAAATAATTGATTTTTGAATTTAAAAAAAAATCGTTGGAGCAAATTTTGAGAAAATCGAAAAAAAACTGAAAATGTACATCAGTAAAGTACTAGTACTCTTTGGTTGATTTTGTTCAAAAGCTTCGTGTCACGTCCCATGGGGGTGCCTAACTTAAATATAAAATTTCAACCTCCTAGCTCTTTTCGTTCTTGAGATATTTTGTTCACAGACAGACACACACACACACACACACACACACACACACACACACACACAAGAGACAGACCATGTCGCGAAAACCACTTTTTTGGATTCACGGGACCTCAAAATGTGAAGATCCATCAAAATCTCGACATCGAATTTTTGACATGAAACCAATACTTTCTCTCTCTATATATATTAACATATATATAGAGGTAAGAGAAAGTAAAAATTGATGTCTTATTTTTGGAAACAAAGATAAAACAATTACCTCCTTTGCACAAAGATGGCCGAATGAGGGCGGAGGGGGCGAAGCCCAACTGGGACGCTTTTTTTTTTCGTTCGACCTTTTTTTTTTTTTTTTTTTTTAGTATTCGAATCTCGTTCGATTTTTTTCTGTAATTTTTCTTCGGATTTGTGATATAAAATGAATTTATTGTGAAATTTCAAAAAAAAAAGCCGAAATTGGCTTAAAATAGCTTATTTTAAGTTAAAATACTTAAAATAGGCACTAAAAAAGGCATTTATAGATGAAATAGGCACTAAAAGCTGAAATCGGCCAAAATAGGCATTATAGGCACTAACAAATGCCTCTTATTTTATTCAGAATTCCATGAAACGTATACATATCATAATGGCCTAAATTTTAAGCCATAAATAAAAAAAAAGCAAATAGGGCGAAATCCGAGCCCTAGTTATCACAAATAAAAAATTATTAAAAAAGTTCTCTATTAAAAAAATACTTATTATCTGCAAACTAGCAGTATTTTATTCAATATATTGACCTAAACGGCAAGTGAAAAATATTTATTTACACCTTCCTAAAACTCAACCCTTAATGCAATAAATGCATATTAAGTAGGAACCGACCGAATATTCGGTTTCGGTTACGGTTTCGGCCAGTTTCGGCCAAAAATCATGGTTTCGGCCGTAGTTTCGGTTTCGGCCAAAAAGTAGCCGAACCTTTCGGCCGGCCGAAACCAGAGTCTGAAAAAAATGGGATGAGACTCGCATGCAAAAAAAAAAAAAAAGGTCAAATAATTTGCACTTGAGGGAGAAAAAAATTTTAAAAAAAAAAAAGATAAAATGAAAAAAAATTTTTATAGGAAATACAAGTTTTGGTTTCGGTTACGGTTTCGGCCGAAACTACGGTTGAGGCCGAATATTCGATTTCGGTTTCGGTTTCGGCTGAAAATCTTGTTTCGGTCGGACCCTAATATTAAGCCTATATCTATTTATTTATTAAATAGGAATAATTTCAAATTGAAATAATTTTAAAGGACTTATTTAATTTAAACAGGCATAAAACTCACCCCTTATTGAATAAAATAATTCTGAAAAATATTTTTAATTTCTTCATAGGAAAGATCAGGGGGGTCAAACTCGGTTTGTTTATGTTTTTTCCATTCCAAGAGAGTGACGTCATGGAGCTCCTCTTTTTGTAAAAGATCTTTCGGAACAAACCATTTATAAATATTTATAAACAGTATATTATTAATAAAGCATTCTACATACCAGGGACTAAATTAGTTTAATCAGAAACTATACAATTTGCAAATAAAACAAAATGAATGTAAACTAGGTTATATGCAGTCAACAATGCTGCCAAATAGAAAAATACAAGCAAGGAGGAGCTTCATGACGTGGACCAATCAAAAACTATGACCGGAAAATTGTTTGTTTACTAGTTTCTGGCCAACCTTTGTATTTTAAAGACCTTGGGAAAGATAAGAGAAATGGTTACCGGGTACTGTATAAATATTTTCCCATGTTTATAAATTTTACATCGGCCTCCGGGCTTGGTGTAGTAGGTAGCGTGCCTACCTCCTATACCAAACGTCGCGGGTTCGGACCCCAGGCAATCCGATGATTTTATTTAAGCCATTTGGATACCAGATGGTTTAAATAGAAATGTCTGGACCCCCAATAGATAGATTCATTACAACGGTTATCGTCAAAGTCTTAAATGGCCTAAGTTGCCGAAAAGGCTGTGTGATTGTGTGTGAGTGTGAGTGAGAAAAAAGTGTGAATGTTTAAAAAAAAAAAAATCTGGTGTGACTGGCGCACAGCACACAACTTTCTCTTACCCTTCGGTAAGAGAAAGTTGAGCACTGTGCTGGTCACACCAGATTTTTTGTGTCGAGATATATTTAGTTTCCGATAGCACCTTAGTTTCAAACTTGCATTTTAAATGTTGACTGCTTCAAATAAACTATGGTTATTTTTCAAAATTTTAATCTCATATTTGGACATTTTATACACAATATAGAATCGTAAATAAATACAAAATTTCATAAGAATTGGAAAAAAAATTTTAAATGCGTAAAAAGTTCCAAAGGGGACCCCCCTTTTGAATCGAAATTAACATACAAATCCCTATAGGAAATTAACATTGTTTCTATGCGAAGATAAGGTGGAAAGGGAATTTAAAAAGAGTAGAGAGAGACGATAATGTTTGCAAGTGGGAGAGATATATATATATGTTTTCTTTGAAACAATTAAAACAGAAATAAAAAAAAAATAAATGGGAATTTAAATAATAATTGATTTTTAATCTAATAAAAAGAAAAAGATTTAAATTCCGTTACCATGGCAATCAGTTCTATCTTTCCTATGAAGAACAAGAGTAAAGTGGTCTTCAGAAGATTTCAACGGCAAAATGAGAATATACATTTTAAAGAGCATCTAAAAAATAGTTAATTTATGAATTTTAAAAAAAATCCTTGGAGGGAATTTTGAGAAAATCGAAAAAAACTGAAAAAGTACATCAGTAAAGTACTAGTACTTTTTGGCCGATTTTGTTCAAAAGCTTATTTTGAGCGTGTGGGAAGGTACCTAAGTTAAATATAAAATTTCAATCCGGTAGCTCAATTCCTTCATGCTAAAAATCTGTCCACACATACAGACAGACGCACGCACGCACACACACACACACACACATACATACACACACACAGACCAATTTGCGGGACCCACTTTTTTGGACTCAGGGGACCTCAAAACATGTATATCCATCAAAATCTCGACATCGAATTTTTGACATGATCGCAATACTTTCTCTCCTATATATTTCATATATAGGCTAAGAGAAAGTAAAAATGTGCCGTACTGTCGGAAACTAAATATATGTCGACACAAAAAATATGGTGTGACAAGCACAGAACACAACTTTCTCTTGCTGAAGGGTAAGGGAAAGTGCAGTTACTACTTAGATATTCAGTCGCTGTTAGGTGAGATGATAACTCCCTTAGAAGGGGGTGCCCCTTCTAATCACCTACAGTATGTACAGAAAGAACTTGAAACAATTTGCATTTTTTTATTTTACGCGAATATTACAACTCTATTTCGATCTGAATTATAATTGTAAATTTTTTTTGTTCCATGAAGGATAAGTTTTACGAGGGAGCTTATATGAAGTATTAAGTTCACAATAGAGGTTAATTAAAGTTGGAGCCCGTCAGGGATCGTTTTTTTATCACCGCTGGCTGCAGCTTTGTTTTATTCCCAATGGATCATCATCAGATGCAAAGATGTTGAGAAGATTTAAAATCCATAGAGAATTACAAGTGGCCCTTGAATTAAATGGGAGTGTAGATGAGAATGTTTTTATATGAGGACACATTTTGTTTTTAATATAAAAAATATTCTTTTTAATACTTTTTATTCTATACGACACAGAGACTTTCACTTGACAAAAACGAACTTCTCATCAGTGGCGTAGTGAGCTTAACGCGCGCCCGGGGCCCAATACCTTTTAAGCGCCCCCCCCCCCCATTCGAAAACCATATAATATTATATGTAGAATATACAAAATTATTATGGGGGCGGTATAACTCGCCGAAAATTTTCTCACCCAAAGCAAAATCTCGCCTAAAACAAACTCGCCGAAAATCCGGAAAGTTCCAAAATAAAATATTTTTAAAAATCTGGTGTGACTGTCCCACCAGATTTTTTGTGTCGACATACGTATATATAGTTTCCGTCGATATATTAGAAGATGAAATGAAATTTATAAGCAGGGCTCGGGCCCTCGGGCTTGGTCTAGTGGCTAAAGTGCTGGCCTTCTAAACCAAGGGTCAGGGGTTAGGACCCCTGGCAGTCCGATGATTTTATCTAAGCCATTTGGATACCAAATGGCTTAAATAAGAATGCCTGGACCCCAAATATATATATTATTAATTAATATAACCGTTATCGTCAAAGTCTTATATGGCCTAAGTTGCCGAAACGACTGTGTGCATGTGTGTGTGAGTATGAGTAGGAATGAGAAAAAAGTGTGAGTGTTTTTTTTTTTTATTAAAAAAAAAGTACTAATAAAACCTCAAATTATGCATTTAAAAAGGCCGAAATATAAATAAATAAATAAATAAATCTATTACGACCCGCTTCAAAAATCAAAAATATTCTGTGTGTGTGTGTTCAATTTTAAGCATGAAGGAATTGAGCTAGGAAGATGAAATTTTATATTTAAGTTAGGTGCCGCCCTAGGGCGTAAAATAAGCTTTTAATTAAAATCGGCCAAAGAATTTCGATGTACTTTTTCAGTTTTTTTCGATTTTCTCAAAATTCGTTCCAAAGATTTTGATTAAAATTCAAAAATCAATTATTTTTTAGATGTTCCTTAAAATGTATATTCTCATTTTGCTTTTGAAATCTTATGAAGACCACTTAACCCTTTTAGTTCATAAGAAAGATTGAAGCCAGGAATATAAATAGATATTTTCCCATATTTATAAATTTCAAAACATCGTCTAATACAGTGGTTTCCAAACTTTATGTTACCACGCCTCCCTTAAAAATAATTAATCTTATGACGCCCCCCCCCCATTTTTAAAATATTTTATTTATTCATATTTATATTAAAACTAGCAATCATTTGGAAAATTGGTTCTGGGGGCCAATATTCGCGCCTCTCCTTAGACTAGACCGCGTCTCCCTAGGGAGGTGAGCCTCACAGTTTGGAAAAAGCTGGTATAAGGGTATTTTATGGCTGGTGGAATTTGTATTAGGATTGCAAGTTAGAAGAAAACGCAACCAGAATTTTTTCTTTAAAAATAGTATATTTTAACAGCTTACTTTTCGGCCTTGGTAAAAGCCATCTTCGCATGACCACTAACAGCTCAGAGGATGGCTTTGACCAAAGCCGAAATGCCAGCTGTTAAAATATATTTTTAAAGAAAACATTCCGGTTGCGTTTTCTTCTAACTTTCATTCCTGAAGAAAAATATTTTTCTCAAATCTTATTTTCACCCCCTAGGGGGGTGTTTAATTTAAATATAAAATTTCAACCTCCTAGTTCAATTCCTTCATGTTTTAAATTGAACCCAAACAGACACACAGACAGACCATGTCGTGAAAACCACTTTTTTGGATTCAAGGGATCTCAGAACGTGTATATCCATCAAAATTTCGACATCGAACTTTCTCTCTATATATATGTATATTAACTTATACATATGGGTAAGAGAAAGTAAAAATTCAAATCCGAATTGAGATTAGTCCTATATACAAAAAGATGCGGTAACTCACCTCAGGAAAATTCTAAGTGGACTAATCATTTCTTACTTTTCTACCTAATGAAAAAAATCCCTACAAAATTCTGCAAGGGATTCGATGGGTTCCTAAGTTACCAAGTGTTATTATTATCTGCTTATGAGAGTTTCGAAATCTTCAAAAATTAATTCCGCCCCAGTAATACGAAATTTTAGAATGACATTAAAATGTTTCTATCCTACTATACTATTTGCTAAATATTGAATATAATTTAATTTTTTTTTTAACTCAAACGGAATGCACTTATTTTTTAGTAAAAGTATTAAAAAACATTAATATCTTTGTGCATTATAGGGGATGGGGCATTAACCCCCTGGTTAATGCCTTCATAGCCCCCCCCCCCCCCCTTAAGGAAATGCGAGCCTTCACCGCGAAATAATTTGAATACATTTATAAATAATTATTTTAATTTTAATTTGAAATTATTTTATTTTAATTTTCAATCCTTAATCCACCCACCCCTGTGTAAAAGTATAATAAGGAAATTTGATTTACAAAAATATAGGCCACATAGAAAGAGAAAGAATGTGTGTGTGAGTGTTGAGTGTGAATGAGAAAAAAGTGTATTTAAAAAAAAATAAAAAATAAAAAACTAATTTTGTTTTCAATGACACCTACACTCCCCCTCCCCCTTTCAACATCTTATATTCTCCCTCTACCCTTAGTGAAATACAAAATATTTAATTTCATATTCAAAAGAATCGTTTTTCGCAGTCAAATTATTTGTTTCTATCATTTTTTTTTTCATCGAGAAAATGTATAATAATTACCTTTAATAAGACTCTCAAGAGGGTGTGTTGGCTGACGGTGAGGTTAGGGTGGGTTACACTATATTAATTATTCACTTTGATTCACTTTAAACACAAAAAAGATAGCAGCGCCTGCCAGCAGGCCACGCTCTCGACTGAACGAGATAAACTTGTCTCTTCTCTCTTATTATAGGAATAAATAGATGAAAATAACAATTCCCTTTTTATTAAAAGTAAAAAAATACCTTTTGCTCTAATCTAACTATATTTAGAGCTGTAAAAGAATGTCAACAAGTGATTTGGAATATTCCAAGGCCTTTCTTAAATAATCAACCCTTCATCTCATCCCTTAATATTATAAAATAATAATCAACGCTATTTTTTGAATGTTTAATATTTATTTGGCTTCGATTTAGCTAAAAAAAAATTTAAAAAACATTTTTTTCAATTTTTCAACCCCTAATCCATTTTTTTTTTTTAACAACTCTCACATTAACACACATATTCACACAGTCTTTTCGGCAACTTAGGCCTTATAAGACTTTTTACGATAACCGTTATTAATAATATACAGTATATATTATTAATATTGTTTTGTTTATATTATTTTGATATATCGTCGTCCCTGAAACACGTAGTGGCGTATCTCAATTTCTATCATTTTTCAGGAGAGCTTTTTATAGTTCGTGTTGTTATATTAAATGTATAGATACGCAAAACCAAATATCCTAAATAATACGAAAAAACATGGAAATACAGATTCGTCACTTTGTGATAATGTAAAGAACGCCAGGACACGGCCATACCCGTGTATCTCAATTTTTAATTTTTTTGAGATACGTCACTACGTGATGCAAGCGACGATATGTATATTTTGTAAAAATTTTAGCCCAATGGCAGTTGGCTAGAAGGGCAGATGAAAAAAAAAAGATTATTTATATGTTGGGGTCCAGGCATTCTTATTTAAGCCATTTGAAATCCAATCGTAATAAATAAAATCCGCCTTTGGGTTTTACACATAGGATAATTTTCTAGAATGAGTCTTACTTTAGGCCAGTGGTTTCCAAACTTTGTTACAACGCCTCCTTTAAAAATATTTAATCGTATGACGCCCCCTACCCCACACATTTAATAAAATAATACAAAAACAAAAATTTTTAATACTAAAAAATATAAATTTATATAAAAATATTTTTTTTATTTATTCATATTTTTTAATTAAGGAAAACCTCCGTCCCAGAATCTTCTAAATTTAATTATTTTATTTATAAAACTAGCAATCATTTGGAAAATTGATCTTGGTGGCCAATATTCGCGCCTCCCATTAGACTAGCCCGCGCCTCCCTGGGGAGGCGCGCCTCACAGTTTGGAAAACTCTGGTCTAATATATCGACGCTTTATATACGTATGACGACACAAAAAATCTGGTGTGACAAGTACAGAACAGTACCTTTGGTAAGAGAAAGTTTTCTGCTGTGCGACAGTCACACCAGATTTTTAAAAATATTTTATTTTGGAACTTTTCGGGTTTTCGGCCATTTTTTTCGGCGATTTTTTTTTTCGTCGAGATTTTGCTTTCGGCTAGAAAATTTTCGGTGCGCTTTTTTCGGCGACTTTTTTCGCCGACTTTTTTTCGGCGAGAATTATTATATTACACTGGCACTACATTTAAAATATATTTTCCAGAAATCAATTATAATAAAAATAAAAATTATCCAGCAATTTATTTTTGTTTTGCGGACCATTTGGCGCCCCTTTGTGAGCGGCGCCCGGGGCATCATGACCCCCCCTTGCCCCCCCCCCCTCGCTACGCCACTGCTTCTCATGGCAAGCATTTATTTATCCCATCCTTTATAGGACACAAACAATACGTGCAGACCCTTTATTGAGGGAAAAGGTGCGGAAGATTTTAATATAAACGAATAATGAAACAAGAGTGGTCCGATATCTGTTGAATTCATTTAGGAAATTTCTTCAAATCATTAGGAACATTTCGTTTCAGCTCGTCTTCCTCAAGTCTTCATGGAATGAAACAAGATTTAAAATTTAGACCGTAGTTTCTCGTTGAAACATTTTGTAAATTAAAATTAAATATTATTAAACACTAGGGTTATCTGATCCAAAGGTTTTATAATTAAACATTTACTCCATTAAATTGATGGAGCCCGGACAGTCTGGATTTGGAACACGCTTCCAGTTTAGCGTCCGGATCTGAGAAATGTCAGGATTTTAACAATGGGCCAAATTGGGTATATTTACTCCGCGTGATTTATATTACATGTTGTCTACTGTATGTAGCATAAATATTTCATGTAATTTAAGTGATAGTGTATTAAAAATGCTTAATTATAATAAATTTGCGCTTCATTAACCCAGTGTTTCTCAAACTATGTGTCGCGACAGACTAGTGTGTCACGATCAAACTTCAGGGGTGTTGCAGAAATATTCTGTAATAATTATCTCCTAATAAATTCTAATTTATTTTAAAAGAGAAAAACTAAAATTAGTAGAAGAGAAATTAAGTATGATCCTGACAACGATAAGTCCCCGAATAAAAAAAAACTTTGATCTCTACATCAGTCTCACCCATCGCATTAAAAATTTATATTTTTCTTTAAAAATTATAATTTTGTTATGTACAGTGAGGGACAAAATTAAGTCCCACCCATACGTTTTCTACTTGTGATTTATATCATTGTTTTTATAAAAGAAAATGAAAATGTGTATTGGAACTATACTATCAAGAGCAGATCCAGAGAAGTTTCTCGGGGGAGGGAGGGGGGAGTCTAGTGTAACTGATCGCACAGCACACAATTTGTTCTTTCTTTCGGTGCATTCTGTACTTGTTTACCAGAATATATATATATATATATATATATATATATATATGAATCAAATTTTTACTTTCTCTTACCCTATATATGAAATATATAGAGAGAAAGTATTGGATTCATGTCAAAAATTCGATGTCGAGATTTTGATGGATCTTCACGTTTTGAGGTCCCCTGAATCCAAAAAAGTGGTTTTCGCGACATGGTCTGTCTGTGTGTCTGTGTGTCTGTCTGTGAACAAAATATCTCAATAACGAAAAGAGCTAGAAGGTTGAAATTTTATATTTAAGTTAGGCATCCCCATGGGACGTGACACGAAGCTTTTGAACAAAATCGGCCAAAGAGTACTAGTACTTTACTGATGTACTTTTTCAGTTTTTTCCGATTTTCTCAAAATTTGCTCCAACGATTTTTTTTTTAAATTCATAAATGAATTATTTTTTAGATGCTCTTTAAAATGTATATTCTCATTTTGCGATTGAAATTTTCTGAAGACCACTTTACTCTTGTATTTCATAGAAAAGATAGGAGAAATGGTTGCCATGGTATCAAAATATAAATATTTTCCCATACTTATAAATTTTACGTCTTGAATTCAATTGTACCCTACTGTCGGAGACTAAATACATGTCGACACAAAAAATCAGGTGTGACAAGCACAGAACACAACTTTCGATTACCGAAGGTAAGAGAAAGTTGTGTGCTGTGCGCCAGTCACACCAGATTTTTTTTTTTTTTTGAAAGGCAAGCGCTATAGTGTACAAACGAATTCTCTCATTCTCTTTCTCTCTTTTTAAACCCATATTTATAAACCTCCTACCCTAACTCATTCACCTCGTCTGATTTATTATAACAACATTTAACTTGTCGTTTCATCTTTAAAATAAAAAAAAAAATTGCTGTTAAATTTAGAGATTTCTCGTTTAATGAATTATGTGATAACATTAATAAAGACCCCTAATTAAGGATTTTTTTTTAATTTTTATTTTTAGTCTCAAGCGGCGGGGGCTTTTATCAGTTTCATAAAAGATGTGGATGGAGGCGGAGGTGTTATATAAAATTTTAAAAAAGAAAATAATAAAGTAATGGGCCTCATTAAAATAATAACTAGCAAGATCAAATCTTCTCGAGTTTATTTTTGGACAAACGCCCTCTCTCTCTCTCTCTCTTTTATACATTAAAGTATGTATAATTAATTTTTTTTTAAGTCCCTCATTTTCTTTTTAAAAGATCTTATATGGCAATATGTAAATTAAGTAAGTGAAAATTTTAATAAACTAATTTCATAAATTGCTATCTGTTAAATTATTAGACTGGTCAAGTGGAAAATTTGGTGTACAAAAGAGCTTTCCACAAAATAGTCAGGGGAAATATTAGATCCCTCTCCCCGCTCCAAACCTTATATTAAATTTGATTTATTAGCGAAATATCGATTTAATATCTTTCAAATAAATTGCAATTAAATTATCAAAGTATATTATTATTATTATATGTTGATAATAATAATAATGATGATACAACTTAAGTGGAATTAAAATTTGAACCTTTTAACGACCTATTAATTATGAAAAGAAGAAATGAAAACAATTTCATGAATTCAATAGTCTATCTGTTATAAAAGAGAAAGCAAGATAGAAATTTATTTTACTCTTTTTACAGACAAAAATGGTAAAATTGTATAATACAATAGAAAATTGTTTGTAAAAATTATAAAGACATTTTTAATCATCTTTTAAACTGGATCAAATTTCATATACATTTTTAATTATATATTTTTCGAGATTTATATAATTGAAAAAGATAATAGTATTCAAAATACCTCGATTCGGACTTAACTAATCATAGATATATTTAACAAGAATGTATTTTTTATTAGCGAGTCTAAACATCCAATGGTCCCCGGGAATCGAACCCAGTATCTCCAGCCTTTCCGGAGCATAGGCATGGGAGCCATGGAATGTTTGGCCTCGTCAATAAAAACACTCACAGTCTTGTTAAATATATCTATGACTTGTTAAGTCCGAATCGAGGTATTTCGAATACTATTATCTTATTCAAATATATAGATCCCGAAAAATATTTAACTATAACTTAACCCCCCTCCCTCAGGGCTTTGCTGCTTACGGTAGTGTGTTAGAGCAGACCCAGATGGCTGTCCTTCTACTGGTTTTTTTAAACCTGCTTTTTAGCAGCGGACAAGTGAAAAATGTGTCTTTAAAGTTTTTTACTTTGTTAGTAACTTGCACGGCTAACTGCATATAAGGGGAAGAGAGTTTTTAAAAAACACTCACAATCTTGTTAAATACAAATTTTAAGATTTTTAAATCTTAGTCTTTCCTTTTGTCTCAACAAAATGAGAAACATTAAAAATCCTTTATAGAAATTTGATGACCAATAGAACGAAGCGAAATACGAGGATATTAATCAGACAAAGAAATTTACATACTTAAAAGTTTACGGGTTGAAATTATTTTTTGAACTTTGTCATTTGTCAAATTCAGAAAAGTAATATTCGTTCATTCTGATGGTGAAGTCATATATATATATATATATATATATATATATATATACAATCCAAGGGCGGATACAAGGGGGGGGGTAAAGGGGGTAATTACCCCCCCCCCTGAGATTTAAAAAAAAATACTTTTTTTTCGAAAAAAATGTATTTTTAATGTAAAATTTTAAAAATTAATACTTAAAAATTTGATTTATATTTATATTCTGGCAAACAAGTACAGAATGCGCCTTTAAATTACCGAAATTAAGAAGTGTGCTGTGCGACCAGTCACTCAAAATTACCCCCCCCTCGCGAAACACCTCTGGATCCGCCACTGATACAACCCCTAAACAATCGGCAGTATATTAAAAATCTAGGTGAGTGAACGCTACTCTTCTTTTAACCCTTTTTGACTGTCTGAGGCCATTTAGGGGTTTGAAATTATTAGATAAATTTCTAAATAGAAAATACCGACCATGTCCCACACGCTGATTGCTCGGGGATCGCTACTCTAGTTACAATAATATAAGAACTGAATTAAATTGTGATATAAGGTCTTTTTTCTATATCTCATTTACTAGTTCTTATTGGGAGAGCGAAAGCAGCTATATTTATTTCGTTTATTAGGCACTTCAAACTGACGTTTCAGTCAGATTTAAGACCATCCTCAGGGCTGAAGTGTGTCAATAAAACTCCTCGAATGGCGCAATTAGGTAAACTATTCTTGTCATTTAATAAGGATAAGATAGGATCTAACCTTGACTTGCATAGCCTTTGGTCCTTATTAAATGGCAAAAATATTTTACACAAGTGTGCCATTCGAATTTTTGAGAAGAGCTATCGACACACTTCACCCCTGGGGATGGTCGCTTGAAGTGACTAATAAACAAAATAAATATAGATGCATTCGCTCTTGCTTTATTTCTTATTTATTATAGCATATAAGTTACGTAAACAATTATTAGATTGTAAGAGATAGATGAGTAAGAGTTTCGTTTTTCTCTCTCTTCTAGGTGGGGTAACGTTGAATATAAACCCCTTTTGATATAGAATTAAAAAAAAAATTAACAAAATCAATTAATTATTCGTTGTCAAATCTTTACTATTTGTTATTTATCATTTGTCTTTTAACCCTTTTCCCATAATAATCCGTTAAATTTTTTCGCAATCACGTCTAAATTTAATATTTTTTATCAACAAAAATATAATAATACTAGTAGCCACCCCCCCCCCCCCCCCTAATATTCACGTAAAATGTATGCCTTTCTCTAAAAAAAAATATTATAAATACATTAGCCTACATGTAAGGCCCATTATTATTATTCAATTATAACTAAGGGTGCCCTCGGAGCTTGGTGTAGGGGTTGGCGTGCTAACCTCGTATACCAAAAGTCGCGGGCAGAAATTACTTCTTGTCAAAGTTTGAAAAAAATTATAATCTATGAAATATAAAGTTACCCTTTTGTAAATAAATCAGTATAAATATGACATTTATAAATACTAAATTTATTTAAAGAAAAATTTACATGGGGTAGACTACCCTTTACTCAAGGGGCGAAAAATTGCAAGTCTTAAGAAAATGTGGAGAGTGGGAAAATAACTTGGGAGGGAAGGGGTGGCCTTTAAACAAACAGAAATAAAATTAACTTTTATATAAAATCCTATAAAAGATTATAATGAGAAAAACAAATGCTATTTTATTCATTTTTAATTTTATAATTGAATGTAAATTAATGAATATCTATAAGGGGATGCGTGAGCCGAGGGGATCGAATTATATCTAAAACTACAAACAAAGGAAATATATTCATGAAACGAAGAACGGATTTACAGACTTGTGGCATGTTACGACACAGAAACGTAAGGAAATTAAAAAAAAAATCATCTGAATTTTTACACTTATAATTAGGGGAGGCGAGTGGAGAAATTGCTTAAGAAAATCAGGCATTCAGACAGTGAAAAAGAAAATTCCACCTCCAAAAATCTCACTTATTACTAGGCCACTGACGAGAGATAAAAGTTAGGAATTTATATTTTCAATTATTTAATAATAATTTCTTATTAAATATTAAAGGAGAATATAAATTCTATGTTAGAGGGGTGGAGAGGGTGAGGAAGGAGGGAAAGAAATCTTTGCTTAAATGTAAAAAATTTACAAAAAAAAAATAATTTTCTATTTTCATTTTCATTTTTAAAGAAAAAAACTATTTTGTTTATTAGAAGGGGTGATTTACACCCTTTCTCACCCTCCCTCTGGGGTTCACGAATTCATCATAGAGTTATATTTAAAAAATTGGATAATTTTATCATTATATTATAAGAGAGAATAATAAAATATAAAATTACTTTAATTCGTTACGCAAATGAAATGTGAAAATATTCATTACCTTAATAATAAGATGACCAGATGGGGTGTGGTGTAATGAGGTTGGAGGATGAACGTCTTATTTGCACAAATCACAACACAATATAAAATAAACTAAACACACGCGAGAGAGAGAGAGAGAGAGAGAGAACCGAATGACTCATGGCTCGACTCAAAGACTAAACTCGCCTGACAAGCAGGCAATAAGTAAGCAGTAGCATTGCTCTCTGAGCTCCCAAGAAATAAATTCTATTTAAAAAAATTCTATTCACTTGCAAACTAACGGGTTTTTATTCCGTTGAGAATAAATTCGAAATTAAATAACTATTAAAAGACTCACTTCATTTATCCAACCTTAAAACAAACCCCTCAATTAAATAAAATACTTCCAAGTATTATTTTTGCCCTCGGGGCATGGTCTAGAGGTTAGCGTGCTAACCTCGTATACCAGGCGTCGCGGGTTCGGACCCCAGGCAGTCCGATGATTTTATTTAAGACATTTGGATACCATATGGCTTAAATAAGAATGCCTGGACCCCAATAATAGATAAATTCATAAATAACGGTTATCGTCAAAGTCTTAAATGGCCTGGGTTGCCGAAAAGACTGTGTATGTGAGTGTGAGTGTAAATGAGAAAAAAAAAGTGTGAATGTTTAAAAAAAAAAAAAGTAGGCCTATTATTTTTTTGTATTTATTTATTTATTAGGAATATATTCGAAGTGAAAGAAGAATCCGTATATTTAACTTTAAATTTGTAAAGATCAGCCCAAAAAAATAAAAGTTATAGCCGCATATTTGCCAATTTGACCAACTGTGCAGCGAGGGGCTGCGAATCTTCCATCTTATTGTAAGGGCATCGGAATCGCTCACACCCCATCTTTATTCTATATATTTTTTTTTTAGTTAATTTAGTTTTAGTTAAGGGATGTTTAAGGAAGGGTGAGGTGGGTCTGCCAGCTGGAATATGTAGAAAATCAGTGAAAAAATTGTTAAAAAATCAAAAAAATAGATCATTTATAATAATTTTTTTGTATTTTAAGCGACAAAACCCTCCCCCACATCCCCCCCCCCCTTTGATCCAAATGTTAATGTTTTTTAACTTTTCACTTCTTTAGACTTTCTGAAGAAATTTTAAGACTAAAATATTCCTTTTCATCCCTCCAAATTTTATTCATGGCCCTATAATTAACGAAAAGTGGTGGAAATAAGTAGAGGGCTCTCGGTACGTGGTGTGGAAAAAGGGGTAAAAATTATTTTTAAGATCCAGGTACAATAAGATCCTCAGGCTTCTTAATAGTAGCTGACCCTGATGACAGGTCCCAATAAGCTCACGCCGGAATATTCCGCAAAAAAAAAAAAAAAAAAAAAAAAAAACTCATCTAGTATTAATTAAATGACGATAAAAAATTTATCAAAATTTTTTTAATTAAAGTAGAGCCTCTAAAAACATCCGTAAATAAAATAAATATAAGATAATTGAAAGGAAAGAAAATAAGATGCTATTTAACGCGCATGTGTAGGCTATATTAACACCACGTGAGAGTGGAATGTAAGGAGTATGGAAAGAGAGAGAGAGAGATCAGTCCCCTTTTAATATGGCTTAGGGCTGATGCTGGCTGGTTGTTTAATAAGCCGCCAGGCAAGCAAGCAGGTAGAAGGGGGCGACGCCCCCACCGTCATGGCTCCACCCCCACACGCCTCGTACAGATCAATAAAGGTACGAGAGAGAGAGAGAGAGGAGAGAGTGAGAAAGAGATGCATTCTCTCTCTCTTTTCCATCCCCCCTCCCCAACTCATAGCCACAAATACACATACGTATATAGACAGAACGTTATTGAACATCATCAGCACATCAGCTTGAAAATATACTAATAAATAAACAATGCTGATTCAGAGATTCCAATTTGAAAATTATTCGAATTGATTCATGTTTGTTGGATAGATATCCAAGAGATACAAGCTGATTCTAAATATTATCTTATCGCTGATTGTATTATTTGTATCATCATCTATTGTCGTTTTAGATTTATTATTCATATAATAATCATATAAAAATTTTTTTAATCAGGATGCATAGCTCAATAAAGGTAAAAAAATAGTTTTAATGAGTATATTATTTTGCTGGTGGGTAGGGCTGGACGGTAAACCGGTTTACCGGTAAAAACCGGTAAAAATTTTTTACCGAAAACGCGGTAACGAACCTCCTAATTCGATAAAAACCGGTTTTTTTTTCGAAAGTCGGTAAAAACCTATTTTTTCGGGCGGTAAAAAATTTTGGTTCCGCGGGAAAAAAAAATGTTTCGGCAAAAAATTGGCTCTCTAAAAAAAGGTAAAATATTTTTTCGCCCTGGGAAAAATTTTGGTTCCGCGGGGGAAAAAATGTTTCGGCAAAAAATTGGCATTCCGCGGGGAAAAATAATGTTTCGGCAAAAATTGGCTCTCTAAAAAAAGGTAAAATATTTTTTCGGCCTGGGAAAAATTTTGGTTCCGCAAAAAAAAAATGTTCCGCGGCGGCAAACTTTGGTTCCGCGGGCGGTAAAAATTTGTACCGACTTTCGAGAAAAACCGGTTTTTTTTCATTATCGAGGTCGGTAATGAAAATCCATTACCGTCCAGCCCTACTGGTGGGTCAATTGGACCCTGTTACGCATTACGCCAGCTACCGAGTTTTGAGAAAATTAACATTAAAGTTTTTTTGTTTTCATTGGATTAGGCCTATATATAATTTTTTTTGTCAATTTTGCAAGTAATATTAATTATAATTTTTTTTTTTTAGGACATATTTCATAAAAAATACTATTAATTATAGCATTTGAAACAATATTCTGTGCTTAACTCAATTTTTAATTTTTTTTGGCGCTTGACACACTAATGCATAACAGGGTCCAATTATCCTCTAGCCTCACTTGAATGGGTTAAATAACCTATGTCTTGATATGTCCAAATTGAGGAGTTATTACTGGGAAAAAAATATGAACAGATTTATGCTGAGGAATTTTGACAGATGATACAATTTAATCTCTCTCATTTTAGAATCTGAATTCAAGACCTCTTTATTATGATATATTCTAATTAGCCCTAGAGATATTATTTAGACCTCCAGCACAAGAGGCGGATACTGCACCACTGTGCTATGACCCAAGAAGCAAGAGCAAGAATTTAAAGCACAATTTGACCTCTATAATAAGGACCAACCTATCGTAGGTACATAATTCAGTTTTTCTTCATATTTTATGTACTGATGTAATAATATGTGATTAATAAGAACTCGAGAACTATTAATTTAATTTATAAAGTTCTCTTCATAAGGGGGAATCGCCACTGAGTAAGTAGAATTTCTTGCTTGTTCTTTTTTTAAAATATTTTTTATAGGAATTACTAATATATATATTTTTTACTCGCAAATCGAGTCATCATATAGTCCACGAGAGTGGATACAGGAGGGGGGTAATAACCCCCCTCCCCAAGATTTGAGAAAAATATTTTTCTTGGAAATTAATTTTTATTTTTAATATAAAATTTAAAAATTAATACTTTTGCTAATATACGGTATTTTGGTAAACAATTAAAAAAATTTAAATTATCGAAAGTAAGAATAATTTGTGTGTTGTGCGACCAGTCACACCAGATATATACCCCCCCCCCCCCCCCCCGAAGAACTCCTCTGGATCCGCTCTTGGTCGGATCAGTGCATCTACAGTGACTTCTTTTCACACACACAAAACAAAAATATATTCAGAATAAATTTAAAATAATGCTGTGAAAAAGCCCGAAATGCTTAAGACATTGAACATCAATATCTAACACCCTCTCAGCCCCCATGAGAGGTTAAAGATAGTGACCAATATTGAGATAACTCATTGCTTTTAAGGTTATTAATATTGACAATCATTCAAATCTCTACGCTATGAGGGGAAGTTGGCTTACTCAAAGCATATAGGCCTAATACAAGATTTATCAGAGAGTTAGTCAATTGTATATAATATTGTTGATAGTGCCAAATTGTTATCGTTTTTTTTTTCCTTTCTCTTTTTCGCTAAAATGCAATTATCGCAAATCATTTTGTCGAAAATCTGGAAACTTTATCGACTCGAAACAAATTTTAACCACTCCGGGTTTTTTTTTTTTTATTTTTTTTATAGGGTTCATATAATTGATTAAAAGAAATAAAAGGCTGGAAAGAAACTTGAGCACAAAGAAAAACAAAAAAAAAAAAAAAAGTAGGTAGGAACAGGAAAAGAAAAACCCTAAGGGCCTACTCACTAAGGAAGTATTTCTCACTCTTGTCACGTATCACTCAGGAGCCAATTTCGGTATTTAGAAAAGGATTAATTACGATTCAATTCATTTATAAATTAATGAAATTACCCGTCACGAAAATTTAAACCAGTTAAATAAAAATTATGCAAATTTTGCGGGTAGAAAAGTTTTGCAATTTCATTGTCTATTTATTTATTTATATATAAATATCAAGTTAAATAAATAAAATGTTAAGAAATATGTCACTTAATGGATTGAAAAATATTGGATGGATATCAACATTGGGAAAAAAATAAAAGTTTATTCAGTTGAACAAATTCGATTAGAGAGAGAAGCCAATAGAATGATGCCAATGTGATTTGTTTGAAAAATATATTCTCTAATAAAATTTGTGGCCATTGTTTGTTGATATTTCAAAATAAATTATATAATTGAATTAAATTTTTCTTCTTTTTTTGTCTTTGGAAAAAATATTATTGAATTCAGATGGGTTCTTTATTCTGGAGAATAAAAAAGCTTGACTTTTGTCCTCAAATCCGAATGTTGCGGAATTTTTTACTACCAACCTGTATGATTTGGAGTAATGGCATATCGTCGGTCCAGTACAAGACCGGTCTAACTAAAAAAATCTGATGTGACTGTCGCGCAGCACACAACTTTCTCTGACCCTCGGTAATTGTAAGTTGTGTTCTGTGCTTGTCACACCAGATTTTTCGTGTCGACATATATTTAGTTTTTTTCGGACAGTACGGTACATTCGAATTTCAAGATGTAAAATTTATAAGAATGCCTGAACCCCCAATATATATATTAATTATAACGGTTATCGTCTAAAGTCTTAAATGGCCTGAGTTGCCGAAAAGACCGTGTGAATGTGTGTGTGAGTGTGAGTGTGAATGAGAAAAAAAAAAAAATCTGGTGTGACTGGCGCACAGCACACAACTTTCTCTTACCTTCGGTAATCGAAAGTTGTGTACTGTGCTTGTCACACCAGATTTTTCGTGTCGAAATATATTTAGTTCCCGACAGTACGAAACATATGAATTCAGATGTAAAATTTATAAGTATGGGAAAATATTTATATTTTGTTACCATGGCAACCATTTTTCCTATCTTTCCTATGAAACACAAGAGTAAAGTGGTCTTCAGAAGATTTCAATCGCAAAATGAGAATATACATTTTAAAGAGCACAGCACACAACTTTCTCTTACCTTCGGTAATCGAAAGTTGTGTACTGTGCTTGTCACACCAGATTTTTTGTGTCGACATGTATTTAGTTTCCGACAGTAGGGTACAATTGAATTCAAGATGTAAAATTTATAAGTATGGGAAAATATTTATATTTTGATACCATGGCAACCATTTCTCCTATCTTTTCTATGGAGTACAAGAGTAAAGTGTGCTTCAGAAGATTTCAATCACAAAATGAGAATATACATTTTATAGAGAATCTAAAAAATAATTGATTTTTGAATTTTAAAAAAAATCGTTGGAGCAAATTTTGAGAAAATCGAAAAAAACTGAAAAAGTACATCAATAAAGTACTAGTACTCTTTGGCCGATTTTGATTAAAAGCTTATTTTTCCGGTCCCGGGGAGTGTTTAACTTAAATATAAAATTTCAACCTCGTAGCTCAATTCCTTCATGCTTAAAATTGAACACACACACACACCCACACACCCACCCACCCACCCACAGACAGACCATGTCGCGAAAACCACTTTTTTGGATTCAGGGGACCTCAAAACGTGAAGATCCATCAAAATCTCGACATCGAATTTTTGACATGAATCCAATACTTTCTCTCTATATATATCTATATATATAAAAATGAAATGGGAAAAATGTATGTATGTATGTAAATATGTATGTATATGTTCTATAGAAATCCACAATTTCCAATGAATCCATTTGAAATTAAGTATACATATAGTATATGGCTCTGGGAGTAACGTAGTAATAATTTGAATCTCTTAAATGTTTTGGAAAATTAATTATAATCAAATTTCTTCAAAATGGGAACACAAAATCAACAAGTTGGCTAGAAATTAGAGAGCGTGCTTTATGCTCTGAGAACCAGCTTCCTACCTGACTGGGGGTGGGGGCTACGCAGCAGTTGAAAAACGAAGAGAGGACGCAGGTGACTGACCCTTTAAACAGTCATAAACAGACCCTTTTGTGCTGTTCCCAATCGGTACCCTCGCCTCGCTTGAATATAAGATCCTTCCTTAACATCTTAACACTTGCATTGCAACAAGAAATATCCCAAATCGGGAATAAACTTGCTCGCCGAAGGCGAGCAGGGGTCCAGGGGCGTAGCCCCCTGGCTAGGCGGAAAGCCCGCCGAAGGCGGGCTTGCGACTAGTATTACATATATACATAGGTAAGAGAAAGTAAAAAGAATGGGAACATATTTCAATATATTTTGTTACCATGGCAACCATTTCTCCTATCTTTCTATGAAGTACAAGAGTAAAGTGGTCTTCAGAAGATTTCAATAGCAAAATGTTAATATACATTTTAAAGAGCAACGAAAAAATAATTGATTTTTGAATTTTAAACAAAATCGTTGGAGCGAATTTTGAGAAAAACGAAAAAAACTGAAAAAGTACATCAGTAAAGTACTAGTACTTTTTGGCCGATTTTGTTCAAAAGCTTATTTTCAGGCCCTAGCTGGGTGCCTAACTTAAATATAAAATTTCAACCTCCTAGGTCAATTTCTTCATGCTTTAAATATCTCAAAACGTGTATATCCATAAAAATCTCGACATCGAATTTTTGACATGAATCCAATACTTTCTCTATATATTAACATATATATAGAGGTAAGAGAAAGTAAAAAAGAGATTTTTCAGGAGAGCTGATTCAAGTTTCTGCTTTTCCTTCCCGTTACCTGAGTTATCCGATTGCTCAAATTTTGCACGAATTATAACAATCATAAAACTCTCTTATAAATTTCCAAAGTTTTTTTCCCACTCGTGTTTTCAGTAATTTATGGGCAAAACTCCCAGATGATCCTTTCTTGCACCGAAATATTTCAGATTTTTTGAAAAGATTATTCACTCTTGCACGGCCCCCGCTCCAACCTTTTTCTCCATTTTTACTTTCTCGTACCTCTATATATATGTTAATATATAGAGAGAGAAAGTATTGGATTCATGTCAAAAATTCGATGTCGAGATTTTGATGGATCTTCACGTTTTGAGGTCCCCTGAATCCTAAAAAGTGGTTTTCGTGACATGGTCTGTCTGTGTGTCTGTGAACAAAATATCTCAAGAACGAAAAGAGCTAGGAAGTTGAAATTTTATATTTAAGTTAGGCACCCCCATGGGACGTGACACGAAGCTTTTGAACAAAATCGACCAAAGAGTACTAGTACTTTACTGATTCACTTTTTCAGTTTTTTTCGATTTTCTCTAAATTTGCTCCAACGATTTTTTTTAAAATTCAAAAATCAATTATTTTTTAGATTCTCTATAAAATGTATATTCTCATTTTGTGATTGAAATCTTCTGAAGCACACTTTACTCTTGTACTCCATAGAAAAGATAGGAGAAATGGTTGCCATGGTATCAAAATATAAATATTTTCCCATACTTATAAATTTTACATCTTGAATTCAATTGTACCCTACTGTCGGAAACTAAATACATGTCGACACAAAAAATCTGGTGTGACAAGCACAGTACACAACTTTCGATTACCGAAGGTAAGAGAAAGTTGTGTGCTGTGCGACAGTCACACCAGATTTTTTTTTTCAAAGTCTTTTCGGCATCTTAGGCCATATAAACATTAACGATATTCATTATTTAAATATAATAATTATATATTGGGGTCCGGTCAGTATTCTGTAAGCATCCAGAAGCTTTTAATTTTTTTGGCTGCACCTGCCTTCCAGTGGAATATAAATTAATATGCATCGAACTGTCTGGGAACCGAACCTGCGCCCCTTGGCTAAAGTCAATATCAATATTGACATTTGTCAACATCTCACAGTAAAAGAAAATTTTCAAAAACTTGTCAACTTTTTTTTTTATTTTATTTAAGGTCTTTTTTCAACATTGAAAGTCATTTAGACCCCGTCTTTATTTATTTCAATTGGATTGGTAGCCATTCCAATTGAAATAAATTTTTGTCGCATGAGACAGGATGCGAACCCTTGTTTCCTAGCACAAGAGATAGAAACTCTATCACTGAGCTCTGGCCCAACTTGTCAACTTGTTTCAAATGTAAAAATTTTTCATTTGTTTAAAAGTCAATATGAAAGCAGCCCTGGCTTGATCGTGGTAATTAATCATATTTAAGCTCTGCTGACAGATGGCCGCTGAGAAGCAAGAGGGGTGAAGGAGCGAATTTGTATTTATGCAAAACCTCTGAAGTCTGAATAGTAGCCTTTTCGTTCTTTAGTGTATATCCATCAAAATCTCGACATCGAATTTTTGACATGAATCCAATACTTTCTCTCTATATATTAACATATATAGGTAAGAGAAAGTAAAAAAGTAAATAGGGCCAGATGCCGAAATGCTTACCTTGTTAGCCTATTATATTTTTTAAGGTTTATAGTTCATTTGTTTGTTTTTATTATAAAATAAAATTCTTCCCCTAAGTAGGATATTAAGAGGGTAGTTATTTTCCCTTTTTCTAAATCATGGAAAATGTTTTAATCAATTTTTATTATATTATTATTATACACTATTTTATATTTCTAGAAGAAGGATAATGATATAAAAAGTTATTATTCATTTTATATATTTATGTGCTTGTATGTGTGTTAAGAGCTCGGGGAGGTTATACACCTTTAATAGCATTTTGATATAGATCGTGGAGAATTAATTTTGATGATTAAAATAATCAGCTGGAAGATCGATCGTCTTATGAGATTTATTTATCACGAATGTGTTTATTAAAGCTTTTTTGGTTTGAAATATTATTATTAGGAGAATTTTTAATTATAGACCACATTTTTTGTATTAAATATTTATTAAAAATACAGTGTACAGTATTCATATATTTTTAATAAATATTTAATACAAAAATGTGGTCTCTAATTAAAAATTCTCCTAATAATTTTTTTTTTTTTTTTTTTTTTAAACATTCACACTTTTTTCTCATTCACACTCACATTCACACACACATTTACACAGTCTTTTCGGCTACTTAGACCATTTAAGACTTTGACGATAACCGTTGTAATATACAGTATAATATCTATTGTGAGTTCAGGCATTTCTATTTAAGCCATCTGGTATCCAAATGGCTTAAATAAAATCATCGGACTGCCTGGGTCCGAACCCGCGACGTTTGGTATAGGAGGTAGACACCCTACCTACTATGCCACACCCGGGGGCTCCTAATAATAATTATGAGATTTATCTTGCAGTTTTCAAATAATATAATTGCAAATAAATTTGAAAGTTTATTTTCAGAATCAAATATTTATTTATTTCTTTCAATTTTTTTTTTTTTTTTGCAATATTAATAAAGAAATTGAAAAAGATTAACGTCAAAAAAGATTTTAAAATATAATAAATTCATTAATGCAAAAAAAAAGGATTATTTCTAATCTCCCAATGACAATTACCAATTATTCTTTGAGGGAGAGTGTTTTTCATTAAAGAATTTTTTTTATCCAAATGGAGATGTGAAAATTAATCGCTAAGGGCAGACGGGCTGTTAAAAAAAAAAAATAAAAATAAAAATTGAAGCTTATTGGAAAATGGGCTTTTCTAATATGCTTTTAACATTTGGTTGCAATTCCCTCGAGCGAAACGTGTTGCCTCCTTTCAATAAATATTTAATAAACGTACACTCCAAATGAGCTGCCCGTATTGCTCATTATTTTTTGAAGGGATTTCTAATAAATAATCTCTTTAAAAGAAAAAGTTAAGTTGAACTTAACACTACTGTATTTAAAGAGAAAAATATAATTATAGCAATTTATTTACTCTTCAATCACAACCTCGGAAAATTTTTAAAGATTATAAAATCCTTAGATTTTAAGTGAATTAAGATATTATTATTATATATATAGATCGCTCAGGGGCCCACATCTTGTGGATACGTGGGTGGCAACCACGATCTACCCGAGATGACAGACAGTCTTTCTGTTCTTTGTATGTCTGTCTCTTCCATCCTCTTTTCAACAGGCGTCAGACCGTGGGACGGGCCGGTCTGTTCTATTTCTTCGGTTCTCAAAACGCATGATAGGATTAGAGGGAAAGAATGAGGTTCGCCGACCCCGCATCGCGGGAATAAGGCGAGGAGAGCAGATATATATAGATATTATTATTATTATTAAGTTTTTTGGGCATCTTAGGCCATATGGACTTTAACGAAATAAAAATATATTTTATCTAAGCAGATTAAATAGTAGGCTGGGATGAGTAGTGTAAAGGGGTTGGAGATTGATAACCAGCAGATTTATCGCTCCACCTGACGTCCTTTTATTTGGCAGATATTTCGATGCATAGAACACGCATCATCTTCAGTGCCGCGCCTTAAAATTTAATTTACAAAAATATAAACTGTAAACTGTATTATGTAATAATATTCATCTCTGTTTATATTTTTGTAAACTAAATTTGAAAGCGCGGCACTGAAGATGATGCGTGTTCTATGCATCGAAATATCTGCCAAATAAAAGGACGTCAAGTGGAGCGATAAATCTGCTGGTTATTAATCTCCAAACCCTTTATTTTATTTCATTTCTATTTATCGACGTTTCGGTCGTCAACCTTCAACAGGGCAAATATTGTCAATTATACAAGATCTAGACAATATTTGCCCTGATGAAGATCGTGATTGACGACCGAAACGTCGCCAAATAGAAATAAAATAAAATATTTTTTTATTTAATTTCCTGGTTGCAAAGTCCCTGCAAACCCATAGCCATAAAACATCAAGTTATTTAACGATACGCGACTAGTTTTTTTATTATTATACATAGCTGCTGTTCCTGGGAGGGAGGGGGGGAGACTTCCCCAATCTTCTAATTTAATATCTTCAGCTAAAGTTAAAAATTTTCGACATTTTTTTAAGGCTTCTAACAAAAAGGAGTTTCTTCAAATAAAAAGTTTTTAAAATAGCAAGTGTATTTATTATAAAATTTCTCTAATTAAACAAAAAAATAAAAAAATAAAGAAACCGCGAAATAAAAGCAGCGTTATTTAAAAAAAATTAAAAAATATGTTAATTTCTCTTTTCTTTCTCTCCCTCTTCAAACTAAAATGAATCAGAGTAAATTGCAAAAGGGGGTGACAGACCAAAGATGAAAAGATTACTTATTACACGCCTCCGCGAATTTAATGAAAGAAAAGAAAAAGCAGAAATCCAATTTTAGATTAGGGACAGAGAGAGAGGCAGACCATTGTCATTTGAACTAAAAGAAAAAACAAAAAAAAGAACGTTAAGTTCATTGAGAAGATGCAGAGGCTGATAGTCGAGTCCGAAACAAAAATAACATTATGATGATCAAAGCACCATTCGGACAGTCTACTTTTATTTCTCTATTAGAGAAAAAGGAAATAAACCCAAGTGCTAAGGACAAATGCCCTCATTTATTGTTGGTCTCAATTGTATATTGGACACGCAATTTGTTATTAATATTTCAGATGCAGATTTTATAACAAAATCCCCCAGAGACGATGTAATGTAGAAATATAACATAATATTTATAAAAAAGGATTTCAATCTTGGTCACTGTTAACGTTTCATGCCCACTTATAAAATAATACTGCCATTTTAATAATCAATTTAAATTATTTTAATTTTTTTTTTTTTTTATGCTGGCGGCATTCATCTTTATGTTCCTCTGAATTTAAATAAATTGATTTAACACCAAATTTTTTAATGAACTTCAAAACATGCCAATGGTCCGTGCTTGGCGTGGTTGGTAGCGCATCTGTCTTGTATACCAAGGGTAGGGGGTTCGGATCCCAGGCTGTCCGAGGATTTTATTTAATCCATTTGGATACCAAATGGCTTGAATAAGAATGCCTGGACTCCCAATATGTTTATTAATCAATAACGGATATCGTCAAAGTCTTATATGGCCTGAGTTGCCGAAAAGACTGTGAATGTGTGTGTGAGTGCGAGTGGGAATGAGAAAAAAGAGTGTGTTAAAAAAAAATGTACCTTACTGTCCGAAACTAAATATATGTTGACATAAAAAATCTGGTGTGCAAGCACGGAACACAACTTTCGATTACCGAAGGTAAGAGAAAGTTGTGTGCTGTGCTACTTAAACACCAGAATTTTTATAATGCATTATAAAAATTGCATTCATGGAGGGCTCAGCTATTTTGTCATATTGGATAGGAAAAATTAACGATTTGCATAACATCTGTTGATTGTACTGAGATTGATTCCATATCACTGGGATGGAAATATCTACAAATAAACGGGTAATACGCAAAATCATTTATTTTTGGCCGACGGTCCTTATAATTAAATTGATTTTCCTTACAGCCATCTACAAACAATTTAAATAAATTGTTCAAAATAATTATACCTCTTAAGACTGAGGAGTTATTCGGGAGGTCCCCTGAGTCCAAAAAAATGGTTTTAGCGTCATGGTGTGTCTGTCTGTGAACAAATTATCTCAAGAACGAAAATAGCTATGAAGTTGAAATTTAATGTTTAATCCTTGGGATGTGACACCAAGCTTTTGAACAAAATCAGCCAAAGAGTACTAGTACTTTACTGATGCACTTTTTCAGTTTTTTTTTTTTCGATTTTCTCAAAATTCCAACGATTTCCGGCGGAATCTATATATATCTCGACACCAAAAATCTGTTGTGACAAGCAGAAAACACAACTTTCGATTACCGAAGGTGCTGTGCGACCAGTCACACAAGATTTTTTTTGTCCTCTCTTTGAGCAAACATCCCACAAACTACGACACGTTTGGAGATTTTCTATTAATTTAACTGTAGAATGAGTGGTCCACTTGTTGCAAAAAGAGAAAGAAAGGGTTAACAAAGGAAAGGAAATGGCACAAAGGGCACCTCTCTTCTTGCATCGGATTCACGTCCGCACTGAGAACGTTGCGCTACACTGAGTAAACGGATCCCCGTTCCAGATAGGATTCAAAAGCCCTGCGAAATACTAAACAGCCATGTCGGACACCTCATAAATTACAATCCTATGTGGTTTAAATATCAATCCATACAAAAATATCATTTTTGAAAGTGTAGGAGAAAAATTTTTGTATTCTTTTCAAAATGTCGGATTCAATTAAATTTTATATGTAGGCGTAATTTTTTTTTTTTTTAATTCCTGTATTTTGTGATACCCAAAAATTTAATCAAACCATCTTTAGAGTTTTTTTTAAGGAAACTTCTTATTTTTACTTTCTCTTACCTATATATATATATATATATATAATATATATATATATAGAGAGAAAGTATTGGATTCATGTCAAAAATTCGATGTCGAGATTTTGATGGATCTCCACGTTTTGAGGTCCCCTGAATCTAAAAAAGTGGTTTTTGCGACATGGTCTGTCTGTCTGTTTGTGTGTGTTCAATTTTAAGCATGAAGGAATTGAGCTAGGAGGCTGAAATTTTATATTTAAGTTAAACACCCCCCCCCCCCCGGGACATTGAAAATAGGCTTTTAATCAAAATCGGCCAAAGAGTACTAGTACTTTACTGATGTACTTTTTCAGTTTTGTTCGATTTTCTCAAAATTCGCTCTAACGATTTTGATTAAAATTCAAAAATCAATTATTTTTTAGATGCTCTTTCAAATGTATATTCTCATTTTGCAATTGAAACTTTCTGAAGACCACTTTACTCTTGAACTCCATAGGAAAGATAGGAGAAATGGTTGCCATGGTAACAAAATATAAATATTTTCCCATGTTTATAAATTTGACATCTTAAATTCTAATATATTGGGGGAAACTATATATATAGTCGACACAAAAATCTAGTGTGACAAGCACAGAACACAACTTTCGATTACCGAAGGTAAGAGAAAGTTGTGTGCTGAGCGACACTCACACCAGATTTTTAGAATGTATTTTTGATTGAATGATGATGTTGATAATTAGAAGAAAATAAAGAACAAAGAGAAATAAATACAAAGTAAAAAAAAGACTATTTTATTTTTATGAATAAAAAAAGACATGTGATGATCACATCTCATTTTTTTTATAGTATAAAAAAAAGGGAATCTATTTCCGATTGAATCGAGTTCAGAGCTCAATGGCGAGCGAATCCATTATGTAGATGTCTATGCGCGTGTGTGTGAGTGGAAATGAATTCCGACTAACCAATGATAGAGTCCGTCTAATCAACATCTTTTTTTTTTGTCAAGGTTAATTTCATTCACTCTCTTATCTCATGTGATTTATTTATTGATAAGCTAGAAGCGTAGGGAGGAGTTGGTTGGATAAGAATCCACAGGTGCCGCCGCCAGCCACATGGGTTTGTAAAATTTGATTAATGTAGGACAAAGAATGGAGAGATAAGGAAGAGGGGTAAAAAAAAAAGTAAAGAAAGGGCAAACTCAAGACAAAGGTTGATTTTAGCGATTCTCGGAATCGATCTATCCTCTCCGATAACCGGATACAGAGAGAGGGATCTGATCGGAATTTAATTGCTTTATGGAATCGAAAGAGAGAGAATCGTTTGTGAATACAACTTCTGAAAAAAGTCTACAAAAAAATAAAATAAAAATCAAGATAGAGGTTTTTTTTATGAGAGAGCTCGAAATCCCCCTTCACCACCCTTCACTTCCTTAATGTTCCCATCTATCCTTCTATTTTATTCTATCAATAGATATACTTTGATCGATTTTTGGAGGTTCTATCTACAAATTAGCATCACTAACTATGAATATATTTATTGATTACCATTTGATTGGTAGTAAATTCAATATTTTTTTTCTTTAAAAAAAAAAACACTCTGTTTTGTCATTCCTACTCACATTGACACAACCATACACACAGTCTTTTCGGCAACTCAGGCCATATAAGACTTTAACGATACTCGTATTTATTATTAATATATATATATATATAGTGAGGTCCATTTGGTACCCAAATGGCTTAAATAAAATCATTGGAATGCCTGGACTCTGAACCCGCGACCCTTGGTATACAAGGCCAGTACACTAACCCCTATACCAAGCCTAAGGGCCGAATTCAATTGAAATAAACTATTATCGGTTGGGATGGGAAGCGAAACACTGACCTCTAACTAACTTATGTTTATTTAAGAGGGAGAAATTTTTGATGTCCCCGTGATGGTAGATATTCTGATTGGATTATCTGATTCTATATTTGCATAAATACCAGGAGTAAATAAGTTATTTTAAGTGAATTTCTCATTCATGCTATAACGAATTATACAGTTTAATCTTGTAGTAGAATAATTGGTGTATGTAGTGATGGGCGTATCCAGGAATTGTAGAATAATTGGTGTATGTAGTCATGGGCGTATCCAGGAGGGGCAAGGGGCAGCCTTGAATTAAAAATAGAGAAAAAAAATATAGGCCTAAATCAAAAACTGAAAAAGTCACGCCATCTGTGAGATAAAAAAAAAATACGAGTGATACCATCCCCTATCTCAGTTAGGTTGTGGCATTTAATAAAATAATAAAATGGATATTAGAAAAGCTGCCCCCCCCTTCCGTTTTGAGGTTGATGCGCCTACGAATGTAGCCTATGTACCTGAATAATTAACTGCATTGGATAGGGTGATGTGGAGAAGTAAAATAATTAGAACGCCGACCCCGCGATGCGGGAACAATCAGGCGAAGAATGAAGAAGAAGAAGTCATTCATTCAAGACAGAATTTTCGTTTTACATTTTTCTTAATAATGTTCAAATGAGGCATAATTTGGGACTTATTTTCCAAAGGTTAGAGCTGTTGACAAATCTCTTTTATTGATAATCCTAAAGCTAAAGGGCTCGGGTTCGGATCCCAGGCAGTTCGATGAATTTTTTTTTAAATACTAAATGAAATAACTAAACAAATATGCCTAGAGCCCCACATAACAGTGGTATATCGTCAGTGATATTATAAGTATCGTTAAAGTGGCCTAAGATCCTGAAAGGACTAAAAAAAAAAAAGCTGAAAAGGATGGATACCGCCGGGAGTCGAAGCACTCATCTGTCTGCCAATTTGTACTCGCAATACCACTAGACCGCAGGTGATATATAGTATATAATTTCTTATTTATTAATAGCACCTTTGAGAGATCTCCTCAATTTGTTCATCTAGTATTACCGTCGGACAAATTTGTGATCTCAATATGAGAGACATTTCTCCCGATGACGAAAAATAGCAATCTATTAAATTCAAATATCCGGGTACTGAGGATGACGAGTACAATTCCGAACTTTCTATCTTTTGTAAGAATTTCCAACTTTATTAAAAATGTTTTTTGAATCGTCATGATTAAATATTTTAATTTTTGTTATTGTTGTAACTATGTTAAAAAAAAAAACTCGCATGCAAGAGACATATTGGAATATGAGAGAGCCAAATGATGATGTTGGAGAACAACTCCTTTGAAGTTATTTAGCCATCTGGGTGGAGTTCTGAATCTACCAACTAGCTAACTGGGAACAACAACGACAACTAGACGATGAAGAACAGTAAACGAGCAATTTTTTTTTTTTTTTTTTTTTTTGCCCTCACAAACAACATCAAAGGAGTTTAGAAAAAAAATAAATAAAGAAACAATCTTATGGCAAGAAAAATATATATTAATAATATATAATATATATTTTCGAAAAAGGCCTTATTTTTTTTATATTAAAAGTACAAGTAAAAAAAAAAATGTCTAGGTAATGAATTTAATTAGATTTGATGATGGCGGAGTAACGGCCTCGGCTTAACATTAAACAAACTATTCGCACAAACTCGAGGGAAATACACAACAGTAAATAACCTGGTGTGACTGATCGCACAGCACACAACTTTCTCTTACCCTTGGTAAGTCCTGCTTTGCTTGTCACACCAGATTTTTTGTGTCGAGATATATTTAGTTTCCGCCGATTTTCAAAATGTAAAATTTATAAGTATGGCAAAATATTTATATTTTGTTACCATGGCAACCATTTCTCTGATCTTTTCTATGAAGAAGAAGAGTAAAGTGGGCTTCAAAAGATTTCAAGAGCAAAGTGAGTAATACATTTTAAAGAGCATCGAAAAAAAAGTTGATATATGAATTTTAAACAAAATCGTTGGAGAATTTTGAGAAAATCGAAAAAAAAAAAACTGAAAAAGTACATCAAACGATTTCCATAAAAGATTTCAGTGATATATGCCCTACTTTTTAAATAGTATCTACAAAATAGTTGATTTATGAATTTTAATCAAACATACACAGGCAGACCACGTTGCTGAAACAAATTTTTTGGATTCAGGGGACCTCAAAACGTGTATACCCATCAAAATCTCGACATGAATCCAATACTTTCTCTCTATATATATATTACAATATATGGATAGGTAAGAGAAATCGTAAAATGGAAATATTTTAAAGTTCCTTGGGCGGCTCAGTTCATTTGATCCACGGATCCGCGGCTCAGGGTTGGAGACCACTGATTTGAAAGAATTTATTTATTTTTTTTTTTTTTTTCTATTTTCTCTTTAGTAAAGTATCCACATTTATCTCACAAATGATTATTTTAGAAGTAGAAGAAAAAAAAACTTATTATGAATAATTGAATAAATTAAAAGAAATGAATATAAAATGTGTTAGCCCCTCTGTATATACTCTATATGTATATACGTATAAACAAACTGATATGAAGCCATGTGATGAATTCATCCGGAAGATAGATATACAAGCATTTCATTTTGAGTGACAGACGGACGGACAAACAAATGATTAGGATTCTATACGTATATTAATACTTCTATATACTGTACTTTGAAACAGTTTTATTTTTAATCTTCTCCCATTCTCATTTAATGATGAATAAAACATTTGAAGTCATTTTAATTTCATATCATGGTAAATTGAAATTCAATCAATAAAAAGACTTGATAAAAAATTTTTTTATGGAGAAATATTCTCATTTATGAAGAAAAAAATTCATTGATGACTATATTTTTAGTTTCAGAAAATTGCTTATAAAATGCTAGGTTTGAAGTATTATTTATTTATTACATAATTAAAGATAAAAATGAAGCAGACATTTATTGAAAAGTGATTTTATTGAAAGTACCTTTTCAGATGTTATTTAAAAAAGTAAAAATGCATGCTCATATGGAAAAAATCTGGTGTGACTGGAGCACAGCACACAACTTTCTCTTACCTTCGGTAATCGAAAGTTGTGTTCTGTGCTTGTCACACCAGATTTTTTGTGTCGACATATATTTAGTTCCCGACAGTACGGAACATTTGAATGCAGATGAAAAATTTATAAGTATGGGAAAATATTTATATTTTGTTACCATGGCAACCATTTCTCCTATCTTCCCTATGAAATACAAGAGTAAAGTGGTCTTCAGAAGATTTCAATTGCAAAATGAGAATATACATTTTAAAGAGCATCTAAAAAATAATTGATTTTTGAATTTTAAAAAAAATCGTTGGAGCAAATTTTGAGAAAATCGAAAAAAACTGAAAAAGTACATCAGTAAAGTACTAGTACTCTTTGGCCGATTTTGATTAAAAGCTTATTTTTCCGGTCCCGGGGGGTGTTTAACTTAAATATAAAATTTCAACCTCCTAGCTCAATTCCTTCATGCTTAAAATTGAACACACACACACCCACCCACCCACCCACCCACCCACCCACCCACCCACAGACAGACCATGTCGCGAAAACCACTTTTTTGGATTCAGGGGACCTCAAAACGTGAAGATCCATCAAAATCTCGACATCGAATTTTTGACATGAATCCAATACTTTCTCTCTATATATATATTACATATATACATAGGTAAGAGAAAGTAAAAATGGAATCAAAGACGACTTTTGGACAGTATACACATGATTGTTAACGCCTAAAAGATATGTTTCACGTTTATACAAAAGGAGCAATAGTATTATTTATATAAAGATAGAACTTTCTAAAATAAATTTTTTACACAAACTCAAATATGTATATGAAATCTCTAAAAGAGTCTAATTGAGAAACTCAATGCCCATCCCCAGGTGAAAAAATTTATTTCAATTGAATTGGCTACGAATCAATTGAAATAAATAGAAGCTATAAACAGCATCAAAAGATGAAAAAGACTTTAATCAAAATTTTAAAAATATAATTTTTTATATAACAAACTTTAGATTAGAGTATGTTTATATCGATCTCCGTTTTCTAACGAAATATTCAGAATCAATATAATTGTCTAAAAAAGAAAAAGGAGATCTCAGGACATTATAACCCTTTTATGGGTCATAAATATCCCACAAATAAACCAATAATCACCCTAGTCAAAATGGATTCACTTTAATATCAATCAATAAGTGATAAGAACAATTTTGATTTCTTTATTTTTTTATGATAAAATGAAATAGCTTCAAATTTTATTTTATATTAATGATCAGGATTCGAATTTTACATATAAAAAAAATCTGGTGTGACTGGCGCACAGCACACAACTTTCTCTTACCTTCGGTAATCGAAAGTTGTGTTCTGTGCTTGTCACACCAGATTTTTTGTGTCGACATGTATTTAGTTTCCGACAGTACGGTACATTCGATTTTCAAGATGTAAAATTTATAAGTATGGGAAAATATTTATATTTTGTTACCATGGCAACCATTTATCCTATCTTTTCTATGGAGTACAAGAGTAAAGTGGTCTTCAGAAGATTTCAATGACAAAATGAGAATATACATTTTAAAGAAAATCTAAAAAATAATTGATTTTTGAATTAAAAAAAAAAAAATTGTTGGAGCGAATTTAGAGAAAATCGAAAAAACTCAAAAAGTGCATCAGTAAATTACTAGTATTCTTTGGCCGATTTTGTTCAAAAGCTTCGTGTCACGTCCCATGGGGGTGCCTACACAGAAAAATTTTTGAGTTCGGGCCCCCCCCCCGAAAAAAATTTCTATATACGCCTCTGGATGTAATAAATTGAATTATGTATTTGAAAGTTTGAGAGTATTTAATCTAATCTTTGAAAAAGTATAAAAATCTTTGTCTTTTTAAACAAATAAATATTTCAATTGGAAATGAAAAATTCAAGAATAATAAATTGTCGTGTATTTAAATAAATCATTTGATTTTATTCAAAGCGACATTTTAATCTGAGCTTATAACGTATTAAAATTAATGCTTTATTCAATTTTCCGTCTCTGGAATTTGATGGCATGAGATTTGTAATATATCAAAAGATAAATAATAATAATTCAATGTAATCTAAACGTTTTTGTTTGAGGATTTTCCAAAATTTCTTTGTCGAGATTTACAATTCATAATCCCCTCCATAGCCCATGAAATAATAAAATAGTCTTGTTTGTGGTGGGTTTGGGATTCATTACTTTTCATAATAAATAGATTTGCAAAATAATAATTCACTAAATTTTAAAAACCTAATTTGTAGACTGAATATTAACCGAGATATGGCCGATTAAAGTTTCTTTTTTTTTCTTTTTTTTTTTTTTTTTTAATTACTTACTTCCAAATAACCTGTAAAAATTTCATTAACATCGGAATACCTTCCAGTAAAAAGTGGATATCGACTTGAATAAATACAGTAAGAGGTGATTACTTTTTTTTGTTTGTTAAGGTTTTTTTTTTTTTTTTTTTTTTTTTGTTAAAAAAAACATTCACACTTTTTTCTCATTCACACTCACACTCACACACACATTCACACAGTCTTTTCGGCAACTCAGGCCATTTAAGACTTTAGACGATAACCGTTATTATATAAATATACATATAGGGGTCCAGGCATTCTTATTTAAGCCATTTGGTATCCAATTGGCTTAAATAAAATCATCGGACTGCCTGGGGTCCGAACCCGCGACGTTTGGTATACGAGGTTAGCACGCTAACCTCTACGCCATGCCCCGAGGGCTGTTAAGGTTTAGTGTCAATATTAAAGTACCCCTTGCATTTTCTCATGAGAGTTTTTTTTTATAAAAAATTTAAATCTTGGATTCCCTTTGGATAACAAAAATTTTTTCATAAAATGAAATAATCACACGAGAAAACGAATTGGGGTGGTTTAATATTTACACTCACTGTACATGTGACGTTGTCTTTTACTTTTAATTTAATCACATTTGAATTTAGTTAGCTATTCCCTGTTAAATAGTGAATGAATAAAATAAAACATGATGATTCTATTCTATTTTGCATGTCAAATAATTTCAAAATCCCTGGCCTAGTCCGTTTAATGTTTTTAAAACCCACCAACTGAGAGTTGAGAGAGAGATTTACACTTTCCAATTACTTTATCCTTCTCTTGATGTTTTTGTTGTTGTTGTTGTTGATTTTGTTGTTAAAAGGCTCCTCCTCTCTCTCTCTCTATCTTCCTGTTGTTATCCAACGATAGAGAGAGAGTGACAATGCATGTATTTTAATTGATCATTTTATTTTTTCTGTTTTAATTCGCTGGATATCTCCGATTTCATTATCCTCCATTTAGGGGTGGCCAAGTTTTGTTGAAACGACCGGCAACAACAACAAGAAGAACACTTGGGTTTGTTTAAACAGAGCCCTGGACAATAACACTGCGTGCCAACTTAGAATTGCATGTGCAAATAGTGGTGTAGAAGAGAGTGCGATTAAATAAAGCTAAGAATTCAGAGAGACAGAGAGTAAATTTGGTACATTTTATTAAATTAAAAAAATAAAATAAAAATGGCTCAATCATTTAAGAAATATTTAACAAATTTAGAAAAAATGCGCTTAATTTTTGACTTACTAATTTTACTTTCTCTTACCTCTACATATATGTTAATATATAGAGAGAAATATTGATTCATGTCAAAATTCGATGTCGAGATTTTGATGGATATACAGTTTTGAGATCCCTAATCAAAAAAGTCGTTTTCGCGGCATGGTCTGTCTGTCTGTCTGTCTGTGAACAAAATATCTCAAGAACGAAAAGAGCTAGGAGGTTGAAATTTTATATTTAAGTTAGGCACCCCCATGGGACGTGACACGAAGCTTTTGAACAAAATCGGCCAAAGAATACTAGTACTTTACTGATGCACTTTTTGAGTTTTTTCGATTTTCTCTAAATTCGCTCCAACAATTTTTTTTTTTTTAATTCAAAAATCAATTATTTTTTAGATTTTCTTTAAAATGTATATTCTCATTTTGTCATTGAAATCTTCTGAAGACCACTTTACTCTTGTATTTCATAGGAAAGATAGGAGAAATGGTTGCCATGGTAACAAAATATAAATATTTTCCCATACTTATAAATTTTACATCTTGAAAATCGAATGTACCGTACTGTCGGAAACTAAAAACATGTCACACAAAATATCTGGTGTGATAAGCACAGAACACAACTTTCGATTATCTAAGATAAGAGAAAGTTGTGTGCTGTACGACCAGTCACACCAGATTTTTTTTCATAAATTTTATTTATTAATAATAAACGATTAAACGTGGAGAGATGATCTTTGAGATGTAAGTTATATTTTTTCCGCACTATATTAAAATTTATTTTCCTTGTTTCAATATTTAAATAACCTAGCTTAAATTGTATTAATTGATCCAGCTTTTGCGTTTCTCGTTTATTTAATTTGGCGAGAGGAAGGAGACCATCATCTTAAACCTCATTCCATAATCATAATTCGACAAGCCCAGAATATAGCCCACTATATTTCCTATCTTCATTCCGTTCATCTACTACTAGTGGTGGTCCCAGGATTTTGTTAAGGAAAAGTTCGAATTTGGTGTAGGACAGGGGAACAGGGGATGGCATATTCAATGGAGAGAACAATGATTTAGTTCGGGATTCAAATTAGACTCAAGTAGAATAACCCTCCCTCTCCGGACTTTTTCGAGGGGCGATGGGAGGCGAGTAAATCTTTTTCAATATTTCAAAAGTAAATTTCAAAAAAGAATTTAATGAAGTGTATGTAGATGGCCGTAAGGAGGCCTGATCATTTTAATTATAAGGACCGTCGGCCAAAAAATAAATACTTTTGCGTATTATCCGTTTATTTGTAAATATTTTGACCCCTGTGATATGGAATCATCTTCAGTACAATCAAAAGATGTTTTGCAAATCGTTACTTTCTCCCATCCAATATGACAAAATAGCTGGGCATTCCATGAATGCAATTTTTATAACATCTGTGGATTGTACTGAGGATGATTCCATATCACTGGGGTCGAAATATTTACGAACAAACGGATAAATCGCAAAAGTATTTTTTTTTTGGCCGTTATAATTAAAGTGAGAATTTAATGAATGATGTACCAATTTAAAGAGAATAAAATGCTTAACAATTCAATAAACTTTTGATATCCCTAAGAAAAAAAAATAATAATAATAATTATAGATTTTAATCATTTCTCTCAAGTTCTTTTTCAATAAGAATTTAATCTTTTAAAATTTCATCTAATAAAGGCTATTTTGACCCCAAATTATAGTTTTGGAGTTTAAAAAAAAATATTTTTTTTTCTGATTTTAATTGTTTCTGAGAAAAATGGGTTGCCTAGATGGACTGACACCAGTGCCTATATCTATCTCACTTACACTCATCTACTCTCTCTTTCTACTCAATTCACCACTTAAATTCACTTTCCGGCTCTTCCTTCCATAGAGCCAATGTTAATTTCCTATAGGGATTTGTATGTTAATTTCGATTCAAAAGGGTATTTAAAAATTTTTTTTCCAATTCTTATTAAATTTTGTATTTAATTAGGATTCTATATTGTGTATAAAATGTCCAAATATGAGATTAAAATTTTGAAAAATAACCATAGTTTATTTCAAGCAGTCAACATTTAAAATGTAAGTTTGAAACTAAGGTGCTAGCGGAAACTAAATATATTTCGACACAAAAAATCTGGTGTGGCCAGCACGGTGCACAACTTTATCTTACCCTTCGGTAAGAGAAAGTTGTGTGCGCCAGTCACACCAGATTTTTTTTTGTTTCTCTGTTGATAGGCTATATGGACCCTTTTAGGCATTAGTGTGTCAAGCGCCAGTTACCGAGATTTGAGAAAATTAACATTAAAGTTTTTTGTTTTGATTAGATTATATATAATTTTTTTTGTCAATTGTGCAAGTAACATTAAATATAAATTTTTTAAGGACATATTTCATAAAAAAAATACTATTAATTATAGCATTTGAAACAATATTCCGAGCTTAACTCAAATTTTAATTTTTTGGCGCTTGACACACCAATGCATAACAGGGTCCATATAGCCTATATGTATATTGTACACCCCCCCCTATTGATAAGTTTGCCCCATTTCTGCTCCCTCCCCGCCCCTCTGAGAAAAAACGTCAACACTTTGCATGTGTGTCTGTGAGAGCCTATGTGTGTGAGCGTGACGCTGGCGCGACGCGCGAAAGCCCTTGTTTGTGTGAGTGTCTGTCTGTGTGCATGTGCTTGAGCGCGACGCGCGAAAGCGCGCGTATTAGTGTGAGTGTGTATGTGTGTGAACACGGCGCCAAGTAGTTTACGTTTGTGTGTGTGAAGAGGAAGCGCCCGCGCGCGCGCTCGTCTGTGTGTGTGTGTGTGTGTGTGTGTGTGTGTTCTTGTATCTTGTATTATATTCATTGCCCAAATTGATGGGTCTCAATGAATTAAGAAATTCTGAAAATCAGTATATGTACGAAGTATATGAGAGAGAATGATTGTAAATAAATATAAATGGCTTATCAAAACAAAACAATTACATATTAAAAAATAAAAAATAAAAAAAATGTAGTTAAATGGCAATAAATAATTGTAGATATTACTAAAAATGAAATTAAATCGAATATCGATCAAACAGACCTCGCCATCTTTTTGACCGTTTGCTTAAATAAAAGGATCTCAACTCACCGTTGTGATTTCGCAGCATCGCAAATCCATTTGATATTTTCTAAAACTCATCTCCATTTGGTATTTTCAAACACTTATTAAACACATAACACATCCCGGAGATATTAATCAACCACTAACTTAAACACAAATTATACAATTTATAAATAAAAATTCACAATACATTTCGCACTCGCGAACGCGTGGGTCAAATCTCGACGATTCTCTTTAGACTGAGTGGTCAACTTGCCGGGAGGATGCCGGGAGGAATGACGTCATTGGCGCTGGGAGCGCCAACAACAATCAAATCATTTATAATGACTAATTTCATTCATATATTATTTTTACTAGATTTAACAAAAATTAATGCTAATATTATTATTATTATTTAAAATTATATCATTTTATTTTTTGCATTTAATTAGGAATTTTATTATATAAAATCTGGTGTGACTGGTTGCACAGCACATAACTTTCTCTTACCTTCGGTAATCGAAAGTTATGTTCTGTGCTTTCACACCAGATTTTGACGAAGGATTATTTTGAGCACAAATTCAAAAAAAAAAAAAAAATTCCAGGCTCAAATTTGAGATTTTGCCAATTTTAGGAGGCCAAAAGTTAGTCTCTTATTTTACCATTTTTTTTTTCTTCCTTTTTTTTTTCTTCAATTTTCAAATTTTTAGACTTAGCTACAGGTTTCCCTGCTGGACCGAGTTTGATGCAATTTAAAATACAAAAAGATAGGCCTACTATCGAAAACCTGATATAAAATTTCATTTTGGAGCAAAAGTGCTACCAACATAACAAAAATAAAAATTTTATAAAATTTGGTCAAATCCTATGTATATCATTTTGAATGGATACCACACGATGTATTTACATTGTACCAAAATAAAAAAAAATATAAATCCTAAAATTTTATAAAATTTGGTCAAATCCTATGTTTACCTTTTCGAATGGAAACCAAACGTTGTATTTATATTTTTTACTGTTTGGAATGCATAATAAAAGATCTATTCATAGGATAACTTAATATTTAATAAAGAAAAATGATTAAATAAAATTTCAATGTAATATTTCACAAAAAGAAGTGAAATCTCAGCCATAGAGATACAAAAAGGGGCGCCTCGCATTATTTTTGTCTAGAATCGAAGTGAAATCAAAAAAATGCGCCTCGCTTTTCTGATTTATATAAAAGCGAGGATATATGAAACAAATGTAGGGGTTTTATTTAAGTGAAAATATTTCCTCGCTTTTATAACTGTTATAACTCAGAAAAGCGAGGTGCATTTTTTTGATTTCACCTCGACTCTGGGGCAAAAATAATGTGAAGCGCCCCTTTTTGATTACATTTAAATATTATTTAATCATTTTTCTTTATTAAATATTAAGTTGTTTTTTTTTTTTTTGAATGGGTGCATAAGGTCCAAAGACCTAAATGACCAGTAGTCACATGCAGAAAATAAAAGCAAAAGGAAAAACATAAAAGGGGAACTCAACTGCGGGAACTGATAAGATGCCTGTTGAGATTTAATTTTTTTATGGAAGTAAGGGTATTGGAAATTTTGTTGGATTGGCTGGGTAGATTTTGAGTTAAGGGAGAAGAAAAGGCGGAGGAGAATGAAGAGAAGAGAAAGAAGAAAGCAGGAATTCCTGGCCAGGGCCTGTATCTACGCTATGACTAGCATAGACACCAGGAACATGGATCATAGGTACTCGGCACCAGTTCACCATTCTTAAAGCCAAGTGGTGGTGTCTCATCCGGGCGATTTGCATCTACCACCTAGAGCTCGCGTGGGAAGGGTCGCTCTTCGCCCTTAAGCCGAAAATTCCAGCCCGCTACCCTTGCGTTATCCTACTAATAGATCTTTTATTATGAATTCCATATATATTACATATATAGGTACATAGGCAAGAGAAAGTATAAACTAAAAAAGTTCCAAAATTTTACACCTTTTTCCAAGATGGAGTTCGAAATTCACCTCGAGGGTGAGGATAAACTCGTACTTTTCATATTCTGATGGAAACTCAAATTATATAAACAATTTCCAGCATAATTCTAAATATTTCCATTTTAAAAACTTATTATTTTCTGGAATTTTATAAAAGAGTTTTTTTTTCGATTAATATCGAATAATTTATCGTCTTTATCTATAAAAATACAAATTCATTAAAGGAATATTTTCTTAAACCGTCTTTTAAATTCCTTCATATTTCTATTTTTGAAATTTGTATTAAAAAATAAAAAAACTAATCTATATATCCCCGTTTTTTATAAAATTTAATAACTAGAAGTGAAACGGAATTTATTGATCCGGAAGAAAGGTCCAAATGGAATCCTATTTTTAGATGGATGGATGGTTATCGCACCACAGAGATACAATTGCCCTAAATCTTCTATAATCGATTCATTAACCCAATTTTACTCTGATTTTTGTCTTCATTAGTTTAGAACCATTTTCTCTCCCCTTCACCTACACATCTCTGTCAATATTATATCCTTCTAATACTAAATTATATTGTTGACAATCTTCGTGTTTAATTTACGAGGCGTTCAATTTCCTAATTGCTTTCATACAGGATGTGCTTATACATGTATGGATGTATGTTTATAGTACATTATATCTCACTTACTAAAGTTAAAAGCAGAATATCGATTATAAAAAGAAAATTTTAGTAAATCAAACAAAATTTGTAAATGCTATTAAAAGAAACAGCGAGGAAAGTAGAAATGATGTCTAGTAATTTTTAAAAATATTTTTTGCTTAGGCCATTTAGACTTTAAACGATACTTATAGGCTACATTAAATTACGATATACCGTATATTGGGATCCAGGCATTATTTATACCATTTGGTATTCAAATGATTTAACTAAATTCATCTGACTGTCTGGGGTCCGAGCCCACTCCCCTTGACTTTTAGATTATTATTATAGACATTTGTCAACATTTGTAGGTTTTGGCCACAAGAGGAGGAGGATGTCTAGTATTTACTAAAAAAAGTTTTATATTTTTAAAGACACAATATATAAGGGTTCTTCAAATGAAAAGGTCCAAAACAGCGTGGTTGGTGCATGTGCGGGTTACTGTCCCTCGACGCAGTGGTGGCTCCGACCAATAGAAGCAGCAGAGTTTTCGAACAATGGCGTTCACATTGAAAAATTCGACTTCTGAAGAACAGAGAGGCATAGTCAGATTTCTGATTATGGAAAGGGTTAAATTACGATATACCGTATATTGGGATCCAGGCATTATTTATACCATTTGGTATTCAAATGATTTAACTAAATTCATCTGACTGTCTGGGGTCCGAGCCCACTCCCCTTGACTTTTAGATTATTATTATAGACATTTGTCAACATTTGTAGGTTTTGGCCACAAGAGGAGGAGAATGTCTAGTATTTACTAAAAAAAGTTTTATATTTTTAAAGACACAATATATAAGGGTTCTTCAAATGAAAAGGTCCAAAACAGCGTGGTTGGTGCATGTGCGGGTTACTGTCCCTCGACGCAGTGGTGGCTCCGACCAATAGAAGCAGCAGAGTTTTCGAACAATGGCGTTCACATTGAAAAATTCGACTTCTGAAGAACAGAGAGGCATAGTCAGATTTCTGATTATGGAAAGGGTTAAATCCGCCGATATCTTTTGCAGAATGATGGCCGTATACGAAGGAAACTGTGTGTCTGACAAGTCAGTAAGAAGGTGGAGTGACCGTTTTCGGGAAGGCCGGGAGATTTGGATACCAAATGGCTTAAACAAGAATGCCTGGATCCCCAATAGATATATTAAACATACGAGTATCGTTTAAAGTCTTAAATGGCCTAAGTTGCCGACTAAGACTGCTTGTGAATGTGAGTGTGAATGAGAAAAAAGTGTGAGTGTTTTTTAATTAAAAAAAAAAAAATTGTATTTTGGGTTCCTTGATTTAAAAATTAAATAATTCAAAAACAAAGATCGCTACAAGAATAAAACATGGACTATATTTATTTTGTAATTACTTCACCCAATTTCTTTAAAGGTCCAACTAATTGCTCTGACCTTCAGACCACTCTTTATAGCTACTATCGCGTAACTAATGGCAGCATCTGTAATTAATTTCGAAAATTCAGTGTCTGATTTTTACAGCTTTCAAAATTAACATAGCTTCTGTATCATTCTTTGTTTTGGAGTTATTTAATTATAAAATGAGAAAGTTCTTTTGTTGTCACCCTGTATTTGACTTTAAACATTAATATTTGGCTTTCCACACCCTCATACTTAAATAAGATTAGAGTAAATTTTTTATAAGTGTTAATCTCTGAATTAAGTGACGTGATATTAATGAGATCGATTTAGGGGGGAGGGGAAGAGAGATAGTGTGTGTGTATCTTAGGAGAAGGCAGCTGTGGAATAGATCTAATTATAGTCGACCGAATGATAACGAATTTGGAGAAGTCTACCGTGAAATGGACTAAGTCATGTTTAGATTAGTTTCTCTCCTTGTTTATTAACATTTATCAAAAGGTGATATACGAGTAATATTCCCTCTTTTTATTATGATTTCATATTTATGTATGTATGTATGTATGAATGAAAATAAGAAGAAATTTTATAAAACATGATAGATGGGGTTAAATTAAATAAGTAAATTTGCGTTTAATTACTCACCTGTGAGGTCACGTGTTAACGGAGTTAAGTGTCGCTTAATCGATATCTGAAAAAGAAAAAGAAAAACAATTAAAATTTTCATTTTGATGAGTTTTAGTCAAGAGAGGTGTAAAGAACATTAAAATAGATAGTGATGTCGATATTAATAACCTCAATAAAAGGGTGTGTGTTGAAATTAGGTGCAGATCTCGATAAGAAAAAATGATTTAATTAATATATGTATTAAAGAAAATACAGGCATCTTAATCTTGCCATAAAAAAATCTCAGAAAAATTGTCATTTTTTGTTAAATTCTTGGGTCGGCATTTTTTTTCCCTCCAATCCTATCATGCGTTTTTGCGTCCGGAAGAAAAAAGAACAGGCCGGCCCGTCGCACGGTCTGACGCCTTAAAAGCTTATAAATCAAGCTAAATAGTCAAGAGAGTAATGGTGTGGCGAAGATAGATAGATAGATTTTTATTTATGCTCTGAGGCCACTGCCTTCAGGAGCATCTGAAAATAACATTTACACAATTCCGAAATCACTAATAACAACACTGTACTGTCTTCCTCCTCATTCATTCATCGCCGTACGGCAATCGCGCCCCTCTGCTCATTCAACAAAAGATCAAAAAATTTGTATTTGAAAGTGGCTAGAGTTCTTGATCGCCTTATGTCGTCCGGGACACCGTTCCACACCCTGGCGGATTCGACAGCAAACGACCTCCCATAAGTGACGGTTCGATGCTTCAGCATCTGCAAATCCTGCGGACTCACCCTGAGATTTTTAGAGATCTGCGTATTCCTGAACTTTAGGTCACTGAATAAATACGAGGGCCTTTCAATCCTTAAGAGACCAAACACATAACACCCTAGAATATATTTAGACGGCGTACGATATGGGGCTCCTCGGACGACAACGCAGAGAAGCACCTAGGATGACTTGGCTTCATCGGGTCAAGAGAGATATGACCGAGCTTAGCATGTCGGAGACACAGCATTGGATAGGGGGGAGTGGAGGGAGAGAGTAAGGTCCGCCGACCCCGCACCGCGGGAATAATAAGGGCGAGGACAGAAGAAGAAGATAAATCAAGCTAAGTTTGATAATATTTTTCACGTTTCAGAAACTCTCAAAAACGCAGATTTCAGCGACTAATTTTCAAAAAAATTTTCATACCCCCCAGGCTCCCCGGAAGTCGTCTTTCCAATCCTGACTTCAATAAATTATGGTATCCTACCTATATATATATATTGACTGCCCCGCCCCCCTATTGGTAAGTCCTACCCCCTCAGAGAAAAAGCTGGCACCGTCACTGGTACTATTAAGCACAGCCGCACAGCAGGTAAAATTTGTCCTCGGGGCTTGGTGTAGGGGTTAGCGTGCTAACCTCGTATACCAAACGTCCCGGGTTCGGACCCCAGGCAGTCCGATGATTATATTTAAGCCATTTGGATACCAAATGGCTTAAATAAGAATGCCTGGACTCCCAATTAATCAATAACGGATATCGTAAAAATCTTAAATGGCCTGAGTTGCCGAAAAGACTGTGTGAATGTGTGTGTGAGTGTGAGTGTGAATGAGAAAAAAAAAATGGTACAATTTTTTATTCAGTTTGTGTGCTTATTTCTCAATCAAACGTAAATGTTTAAATGAAATTTGTGATTTTCATGGAGAATTTAGTCAATCAATTGGATTAAAATCAAGGGAATTGTTTAAACTTTTTAGATAGATTAGTTTAAACTAATTTCTAAAATCTAATTGAGAATACGAATCTAGTGGAATGAATCAAAAATGTTTGTTTTAAATATTACTATACAGGAAAAAAACGACTTTGTAAAATTGAGGCGGAATCTTTAAAAAAAAACATTCGATCAAAATAATAGAGTACTTTTTATGATTTTTTTTTTTCTGAAACACTTTAATCCTTTAACCTCTTACCCTCCCCTCCCTTCCCCCCCCATTCCAAAGATAGAATTCGAAGGTAAAAAGGATGAAAAAAGTGTTTCTATTTTCTAATGAAGCTTCATTAAATTACCGGGAGTGAAATTTTATATCGCTACTCTCTCGTCATTAACATTAAACTTGAGACATCATAAAATATTAATTCAACTGGATAGAAATGAGAAGAGGCGATATTGGAAAAAATATTATTTTTCTATCAGAGTTATACGATAAACAGATTTTTAATGAGATTGGCTTTATTATCATGGAAGAAAGAAAAAAGTGAAGGGAAATAAAAAAAATACCCTCCTTGTACATTATTATGTTATCTCCCTGAAAGAGGAATTTATATTATTAAAGATAAAAAAAATGCCAAGGATTCAAAGATCTCTTCTTTTTTCTGCTTCATTAAATTTAAAAAAAAAATATTATTTTAAGTATTTTGTACTTAAAGTATCGTAAAATTTCAAAAAAAATAAGATTTGAAATTTTAATCACAATTATGTTCGAACAACGCTTATGTTATCAGCAGGTTTCGGATCAAAAATATCTTGTTTTGTGAACACCCACACGGAGGTTTTATAGTTTTTGGATTTTTTTAAATGCTGTATTTCATGCTTTTACACCGACAAAGCAAAATTGCCGAAACCAACACCCGAGCCATGGGGAGCCAAAGAGAGTAAAAAAAGTCTTTGGCCTTTTTTACTTTCTCTTACCGTATATATGAAATATAGAGGAATAGAAAATAGAAAATATAGAGAAATATGGAGAGAAAAAGTATTGCGAACATGTCAAAAATTCGATGTCGAGATTTTGATGGATATACAGGTTTGAGGTCCCCTGAGTCCAAAAAAGCGGGTCCCGCGAATTGGTCTGTGTGTGGGTGTGAACATTTTTAACCATGAAGGAAATGAGCTACGAGTTTGAAATTTTATCTTCTTCTGTCCTCGCCTTTTTCCCGCGATGCGGGGTCGGCGGACCTCACTATTTCCCTCCAACCCTACCATGCGTTTTTGCGACCGGAAGAAATAGGACAGGCCGGCACGTCGCACGGTCTGACGCCTGTTGAAAAGAGGAAAGAAGAGACAGACATACAAAGAACTGAAGGACTACCTGTCTCAGCTCGGGCAGCTCGTGGTCTCCATCCCCGTACCCACAAAATGTGGGACCCTGAGCAGGAGGTTGAAATTTTATATTTAATTTTATTTTAATCAAAATCGTTGGAGTGAATTTTAAGAAAATCGAAGAAAATTGAAAAAGTACATCAGTAAAGTACTAGTAGTTTTTGGCCGATTTTGTTTAAAAGTTTATTTTCACGCCTCAGGTGGGTGCCTAACTTAAATATAAAATTTCAACATTCTAGCTCAATTTCTTCGTGATTTTAATTGAACCCAGGTACTTCTACTACACATCAATCTTTGTACCATTTTACCTATATAATTTTTTGTAAAAATGTTGTATATTTATGTTTATTGTATTTTTATAAGATTTACAAATTTTTGTATCGTTTTATACTCATGGCCCAAACTAGGCGAAGAGACAAATAAAAAAAAAAAAAAAAAAAAAATTGAACCCAGACAGACAGACAGACCATGGTGCGAAAACCATTTTTTAGATTCAGGGGACCTCAAAATGTGTATATCCCTCACTTTTTTTCAAAAATCATTTTTTTGAATTTTCGGCCCTGAACTGGGTAAGAGCGTAATTCAAATTTTTCATTTTCAAAAGTTGCTCCACGAAAGTGTTTATCAGTGGCGCTAACAATGACAAGGAAATGTTTTTTGGCTCTCCTGAAAAATAAACAAAAATGGAGTTCGGCAGTTTACTAATTAGAACGTCGATATATTACATATATTCATAGGTAAGAGAAAGTATAAATGGAAACTAGGACTAAACACGGATTATTAGGAATGAGTTATTAAAGTTCAGAGTTGCTGTAAACAGTTTTTTTTTTTTTTTTTTCTTAAAAAAACATTCACACTTTTTTCTCATTCACACTCACACTCACACACACATTCACACAGTCTTTTCGGCAACTCAGGCCATATAAGACTTTTTACGATATCCGTTATTAATAAATATACATATATGGGGTCCAGGCATTCTTATTTAAGCCATTTGGTATCCAAGTGGCTTAAATAAAATCATCGGACTGCCTGGGGTCCGAACCCGCGACGTTTGGTATATGAGGTTAGCACGCTAACCTCTACGCCATGCCCCGAGGGCGCTGTAAACAGTTGTAGCAAACATACAGGGTAGCTAGAGGTTCTTTTATGTGAATGTTTTTGTTTATATTCTGAAAAAGCCCCTTTCAAAAAAATTTTGATACTCGGCAACATGAATTGAGTGAGTGTTAACAAACAAGTTAGAAACAAGGCATAAATTTGACTTTGAGTGTGCCATTATTCTAATGTACTTAGGAAACAAAGCGAAATGTCTGCTGGCTGAGAAATATAGCTCTTCGATTGTGTTGCCCCGAGCAATTAATTGTTTAATGTCTCTTTTACTTATTCCGATTTATAAAAATATTCTCTTTTTTTGAAAGGGATAAATAATTTATATTTTATTTATTCACATTGAAAAATAAATAATTTTATCAAGAGTTGTCGCAAATAAAGTGATTTATTTATTTATTTACTGACTTCTCACCTTAAATAAAGAAGAAAAAAAAACTATAAATTTTATGTAAATAAATATAATAAAAGTAAAAAAAAAGTCCCTAAGGCTGTTTGTTTACCCCCTGGTGGGTTTCACACGTAACTTTTCTTGAATATAATTATTATAGATGGCAAGAGAAGCGTAAATAAAATATTAATTCCATTGGAGGATCTCTCATTAAAAGTTGAGTCTCTGATGTGTTTATCCTCCTATTCGGCTTTGTTTTCGCCTATTGGCCAAAGAGAGTGTGTGAGAGAGAGAGAGAGAGAGAGAGAGAGAAGGAGAGTGTGGGTATATATATATCTCTGTGCCCAGGAATGTATATTCAGGCTGTATCGATTGCGCTGTGCGGGGAAAGCCAGAAAAAAGGACTTGGCGCGCGGAAAGGGCTCAACAGGGTGCTCTCTCTCTTTCTCTCTCTCTTCTCTTTTTTTTCTACACACTTCAAAAAAAAAAATAAAGAAAAAAATATCACTTACAAATGACACATTGAAAAACCATTTACATATATTATGTCCGGAGTAGTTTTATTTCAAATAAACTCGGCCTTTTGTGTTATGGGAAAAATGAAAAAAGAAGTAAATAAAAACTGCTGGTTTTATATGAAAGAAGATTTGAAAAAAAATAAAAACACTCAAAGAAGGAAGAAAATAATGGAGCCAGATCAAAAGTGAAATAAAGATCTCGGTTTTATTATTATAACTTGCTGCCCGGAATACGCGCCTAGCCAGAGACTCTGTTTAGGTTTATACACCCCCGAGAAAAAAAAATTAAAAATGATCGAGGGATACACACGCCCGCAGCAGGTCTGCATAGTGAACCTTTAGGGACACACAGGAATACACACGCCCGCGCCAGGGACACACACAGTAAATCGAAAGTGAAGAAAAATGTGTGTCCCTGGTGTGGACATGTGTATCCCTGTGTGTCCTTCAAGGTTCACTATGCAGACCTGCTGCGGGCGTGTGTATCCCTCGATCATTTTTAATCATTTTTACTAGAGCCACTTGCTGAATTAAAGAAAAAATCTGATGTGACTGGTCGCACAGCATAACTTCTGTAATTGAAAGTTGTGTTCTGTTCTTGTCACATCTGATTTTTCGTGTCGGCATATATTAAGTTTCCGGCATTAAGCCCTGCAATAGATAGAATTCAAGATATATAATTTTTAAAGGCCGAGGAGCCTGGCAACGGAGTAGTGCAACAGCCACCATATTCATTGCTGTTAAGCAATGCCAAGTGCGGCGGATTCTCGGGTTGGTGTTTCTGAAGAATCAGGATGTGGAACGTCCCCCGATAGCCATCCGTACAATTAATATTATATGCATAATTAAATATGTTAAACCCATATATGGCCTCAGTAGCTGAGAGGGGGGAAAATAAAAAAAATTTATAAATATGAGAAAATATGTATATTTTGTTACAATAGCAACCATTTCTCCTATTTAGTAGTAATGCATGCTTCAAACAATTTTGAGGGGAAAATGAGAATGTACATTTTAAAGAGGATCTAAAAAAGAATTAATTTATGAATTAATCAAAATGGTTTGAACCAATTTTGAGAAAATTGAAAAAAGTACATAAAGCTTTTTGTTCAAAATTAAAATTATAAGTATAAATTAGAAGAATGGACGGAAGACCTTCCAGGAAAAGTAGCGAGGTGTAAATAAAAAAAAATCTGGTGTGACTGGCGCACAGCACACAACTTTCTCTTACCTTCGGTAATCGAAAGTTGTGTACTGTGCTTGTCTCACCAGATTTTTTGTGTCGACATGTATTTAGTTTCCGACAGTAGGGTACATTCGATTTTCAAGATGTAAAATTTATAAGTATGGCAAAATATTTATATGTTGTTACCATGGCAACCACTTCTCCTAACTTTTCTATGGAGTACAAGAGTAAAGTGGCCTTCAGAAGATTTCAATCACAAAATGAGAATATACATTTTAAAGAGCATTTAAAAAATAATTGATTTTTGAATTTAAAAAAAAATCGTTGGAGCAAATTTTGAGAAAATCGAAAAAAACTGAAAAAGTGCATCAGTAAAGTACTAGAACTCTTTGGTCGATTTTGTTCAAAAGCTTCGGGTCACGTCCCATGGGGGTGCCTAACTTAAATATAAAATTTCAACCTCCTAGCTCTTTCCGTTCTTGAGATATTTTGTTCAGAGACACACACACAGGCAGACACACACACACACACACAAACAGACAGACCATGTCGCGAAAACCACTTTTTTGGATTCAGGGGACCTCAAAACGTGAAGATCCATCAAAATCTCGACATCGAATTTTTGACATGAATCCAATACGGTACTTTCTCTCTATATATATATTACATATATACATAGGTAAGAGAAAGTAAAAAACTATATTTTTTTTTAAATTTCATCTAAGGTCTTTTTAGCATCGAATTTCGTCTCTATTTATTTCAATTGAATTGGTAGCCAATTCACTATATTTTGTTGCCGATGTTTTGAGAGTTTGTCGCACTCATCCTCAGTGCAAGCAAATTGTTAGAGTTAAGTACAGGTGGTGCGGAATGTTAATTTCATGTTTAAACATGTTCATATTAATTTGTATCATCGCCATATGTGCAACAATAATTAACTATTGTACACCAACCTTAGGACTGAAACTATTTACATCCGATCAGCAAAGTTATCAATTCACTTGCTGCTCACTTGAACTCAAGAAATTTTATAAACATAAAATGTTTCCCTCTTCTCAGCCCCTTTGCGCTTATAGAATATTATAGTGTAGATGAATCATAGAAAAAAATAAAAATTTTCCTTTTTATTTTAACCGAAAAATTATTTTAACAAAAAGTGAAATTGCCTCACTTTAAAAGAAGCCTTGTTCCCGTAGGATAGCAAATATTAATTTGCATCCTACATTTTGATGTTGTTGTTGTTGTTGGTCACTTTTCTTAGGTAAATCGATTGGAGGTCATAAATAAAATGTTATGTAGGTCCTTTATAAAAGGAAAGAATGAATTTCATAGGAGGGTGGGGACGGGGGTGAGGGTGGCGGTTTCATATTTATCAAGCTGTCAACAAGTCATCTGGCCATTAAAAGGGCCTGAAAGGAAAAGCAAGGTGAATGCCAAAAACATTGACTCCAACTTGTAAAAGAAATTATTATTATTATTATTATAGGTTATAATAATAGTATAAGCACTCATGGAAGATTAATATTTTAACGGGTGTGTCAAATTTTGTCTTATCATTATTATTTTTTTCTCTATAAACCAACATTTACGTATCAAAAATCGATCGAAATTTAAACTTGCGATTGCAATCATTTAAAAACAAGAATAATTTAAGTTGTTTTAAATAAAAAAAAAGTATTTGGTGACATTCAAATATTAACTAAGCAAATTTTTGACTTAATAAGCAAATAGTTCCTCCCTCTTCCATATTTAAGTCATTTGGTATCCAAATAAAATCATCGGACTGCCTGGGGTCCGAACCCGCGACGTTCGGTATAGAAGGTAGGCACGCTACCAACTAGTCCAAGCCCGTAGGTCACTTTGCTCTTATACTTCATAGGAAAGATAAAATAAATGGTTGCCATGGTAACAAAATAGACTATAGATATTCTTCAAAGTTTGTAAATTTTACATCTTGAATTCTAGTATATTGGCGGAAACTAAATATATGTCGACATAAAAAATCTGGTGTGACACGAACACTTTCGATTACCGAAGGCAAGAGAAAGTTGTGTGCTGTGCGACCTGCCACCCCATATTTTTTTTGTTCGATCTTTTGTTTTTATTCCTTTTTTTAAGGGAACAACGGACTTTCTTTTTTCTTTTTGTTTACCCTTCCCCTCCCCCATTGTTGTCAGTAAAAATAAGCAAATGGGAGACCCTTCCCTCCTAGGCTTCTTACTAGGGTGGGCTTTGCCAATAGTTGAAAGTTGAATTTTGGTACTTTAAATTCCAAATCCTGTTCGAATCAACAAAAAAAAAAAAAAAAAAAAAAAACGACCTAGGCAAAATTTCAGCTCAAATGGACAACTTTTAGGGAGTCCGCAATCACTTTGAATTTGAAATATACGTAAGTAATTCCAATCAACTCTACATAGTTATAAACTTCACTATATCAGATTTCATTGAAATTTGAATCATAGGTACACTCCATAGAGACAAAGAAAAATACCCAATTTCAACTTGATATGTCTCAAAAACAAGCACTTGCCCTGCTTAGAGGTAGAAGTCGGTGGCAGAGGGTCATTTGGGGGGGAGGGGGGCATTTGGCCCCCCCCTCACCAAGGGCTCTGATTTATAGTATTCTAAATAAAATATTTCAAAATATATCTACTAGTATATAAACTATACAAAATTAAACAATTAATTTAAATTAAATATCTTTTGATCAAATTTGAGTACCTATTTGTAAGAAAATTTTAAGAAAACAAAAACTTTGTCCCCTCAAGGAAAAAAATTTGCCCCCTCACCCAAGAAAAAGTTGAAATGACGCCACTGGTTGGTGGCCAGGTTCAAACTAACACAAATACAAATTCAAAAACCAGAACAACAAATCAGTTCACTTGAGTCCGAGCAAGTGTACAGTACTTGAAAACGACTGCAGTCTAAACGTTGTACAGTATTTATATTTTTAATAAATAATTAATAACAAATGTGGTCAATAAATAAAAACTCCCATAATAAAAACAACAAATGTTCAAACAAAACAAAAGCAAAAAATTGTCCAAAAAGAGTTAGAAGTGTCATAAATGTAAATGTTTTTGAATAAATCAGAATATATTTTTCAATTTTTGTATGTTTTTATTGGTGGACTGAGCGTCACATGGCCCCAGGAATCGAATCCGGCATCACCAGTCTATTTGAGTCTGTTGCACCAGGACACCGGACTCTCGACTTTCTAAACCAGAGATTCCCAACCTACTTTAACTACTTTAAAAAATTCTTAAAATATTCAGAAAGTATTTTTTCGGGCTTTCGAGGAGAGGGGGTGCCTTTTTAAAAAAAAATTATTACTACAAAACTCACGATTGCTCATCAGTGGCGTAACGCACACCCCCGCAAACCCCGCGATGCGGAGGGGCCCCGGACTTTGGAGGATCCACGGGCCGGGCCGGGTTTTTTTTTTTTTTTTTAAAAAAACATTCACACTTTTTTCTCATTCACACTCACACTCACACACACATTCACACAGTCTTTTCGGCAACTCAGGCCATTTAAGACTTTTTACGATATCCGTTATTAATAAATATACATATATGGGGTCCAGGCATTCTTATTTAAGCCATTTGGTATCCAATTGGCTTAAATAAAATCATCGGACTGCCTGGGGTCCGAACCCGCGACGTTTGGTATATGAGGTTAGCACGCTAACCTCTACGCCATGCCCCGAGGGCGTTGCCCGGGCCGGGTTAAAAAACTGTATCTCCTCAGGGCTCCGGTAAAAAAGGAAAAAAATTAGATTAAAAAACAAAAACAAAAAATTAATGAAAATTTCTCTTTGAGAGGGTCCGGTAAAAAGGAAAAATTTAGAGTCGATTTTTTTGATGAAAAAAAAAAAATCGCTCTACCTCAAAATGTTTTTCTTCAATATCTTGTCACCCAAATGAGCTATGGCAACGATTATGAACTCAAACTTTACAGGACATTTTGCTCTTTTGAATACACCATACTACTCAATAAAATGATCATACATAAGGAAAAAAATAGCAAGTCTCATAGAAAGAAATAGACAGTATTAATTTAAGTAAGATAAAGGAAAAAATGGAAATTACCAAAATTTTTTTTTTTATTTGTTTAAAGTCTTTTTCGGCTTTTATGATCATTTAAACCCCATCTCTAGAATTTTATGTAAAAATAATCAAAATGTTTATTTTTTATTTGACAAGGGTCGATCATCCCACGAACAAGATATAACATTGCTGTGTCAATAGGGAAACATATTCCATTATGGCAGTTTTTTTTTTATTAATTTGCATTCAATAGTTTTTTAGAGCAGGAGTGGGGGGAATTATGACTCTCATCTTTTGACTGTCAAGTTGTATAAGAAAATGCGATAACCTCCCACTCCCTTATTCATTGATACTGTATTTATTTAATTTCAATCAGATAAAATAAACCTTATCACTTGCACACACTAATAACAATAAATTGCTATGGTAAGTAAATATTCTTGATGTCAATACAAATCGTTACTTGGTTTGTTTAATGTTGTTAAGGAAGGGATATTAGGTCAAGGCAAATACAAACAACTTGTTGCAACTGAAATTACGATTTATGGAGTCTTGTCTTTTTATTTATTGTCCTCTTTTCTCTCTCTGCCGCTACTCTTTATTTCTCATTTAAACTGCTAACAAATTTTACTAGTATGGTATGAATTCATATCTGTAGGCAAGCCCTGGACGAGCAAGTTCTTGCTTATTTTGAAATAACCTTCCAATGAAGTAGCCGGACATCATGTTGATATTTAAGAAATTTAAAATCGAAATTTCCCTCTCTCGAAAATCATTTGACCTTTTTACTTTCTCTTACCTATGTATATATGTAATATATTCATGTATATAGAGAGAAAGTATTGGATTCATGTCAAAAATTCGATGTCGAGATTTTGATGGATATACACGTTTTGAGGTCCCCTGAATCCAAAAAAGTGGTTTTCACAACATGGTCTGTCTGTGTGTGTGTCTGGGTTCAATTTAAAGCATGAGGGAATTGAGCTAGGAGGTTGAAATTTTATATTTAAGTTTTGTATCTTCCTGGACCGAGAAAATAAGCTTTTAATCAAAATCGGCCAAAGAGTACTTTACTGATGTACTTTTTCAGTTTTTTATGATTTTTTCAAAATTCGTTCCAACGATTTTGAGTAAAATTCAAAAATTAATTATTTTTTAGATGCTCTTTCAAATGAATATTCTCATTTTGCCATTGAAATATTCTGAAGACTACTTTACTCTTGTACTTCATAGAAAATATAGCAGAAATGGTTGCCATGGTAACAAAATATAAATATTTTTCCATACTTATAAATTTTACATCTTGAATTCAATTGTACTCTACTGTCGGTAACTCAATATGTATATGTCGACACAAAAAATCTGGTGTGACAAGCACAGAACACAATTTTCTCTTACTGAATGTAAGAGAAAGTTGTGTGCTGTGCGGCCAGTCACTCCAGATTTTTTTTTGAAGTGCCAAACTCATTCGACTTTTTTTTAGTAGTCTATACCAGTCTCATCCCATCTTTTCAAACTCAGGTTTCGGCTGGTTTTTGTCCGAAACCACGATTTTTGGCCGAAACTGGTCGAACCGAAACCGAAACTTCGGGCAGTCCCTAAAAATCAAGGTTATAAGGAACATGTGCAAATTTAAAAGTAATTTTATATTAAATTAAAGTCTAAAAAACGCCGATATAAATAAATGGTATGAAATTTATAAAAATCTTGTCAATAATAAAGAAATAGAAAGAGAGAGAAAATAAAAAATCATAATTCGGATTCGGATGAATGAATATAAAGTAACCAATTCAAGTTTTCAACTTTCCTATACATTAAATAAATAGGGATGAGGGTCTAAATGGCCTCTAATGCCGCAAAATACCATTCAAAAACTTTCTTATACAATTAGGATACTTTGATCACAGATTATTTCCTCTAATTAAATAGAAAAATCTTTTATAGAAATTTACTATTGGAAGCTCCTCATACCCTACACACCACCTATTCAACATTAAATTATTAGAACATCTTCTGGCCCCTTAATAGCTATGGAGCGCGGATTCGGACCCCAGGCAATCAAAGGAATATTTATTTAAATCATTTGCATATCAAATGGTTTAAATAATTGTGCGTGGATCCCAATATGTATAAGTGTATTGTTCAAGGACTTTATGGCCTAAGATGACAAAAAAACTAAAAAAAAAAAAAACATCTTTTGAAGGTTATACAAAACAATTGGAAGAAATGAAATATCTTTAAGATGGAGTTCAGTAATTTAATTATTTAAAATGAGATCTTTAAATTTATGTATTAGGTTATTTAAAGTTAGATCAAATAAAAATCAAGCGTTTTGGTTAGTTAGATTTATAAATTTTAAAATACCCATATAGGGTACATATTTTATTTATTTCCTCCACGTTTTAAAATAAAATATGCATAAAGTTTAAACAATGAAATGAATGATAACATTTTGATTCGAGATAATAAAATATATAATAAATGACACAAGATAAGAGTCAGAGTGTTAATTTAATATTTATCTCTGAATATTACATAAGATAAATAATAAATATAATGATATACAGTAGAAGCCACTATATGTTTTTTTAAATAAAGAAATGATTTACAAATGTTTACATATAGGGTATGTCATAAACAATGATATTTTATCTACAATATTTTGAAAATTATCTGCGGCAGGTCTAATTTATATTATTTGTCTGGTTACTTATTAGAATGCAGTTGGAAAAGACGATTTTTCCATTAATTTCAAATGTTCTTTTAGATTCAAGCAATGAATAAAAATTGTAAATACTACATACCATATTTAAATATTTTTTATGAAATTAAAAAAAAATCTCGTTAATATCTCTTATTAAACAATTTTTAATTAAGCTTTTTATTTACTATTATATTAATTTTGTATTATATTTTAAATTAATTTCAACTCTTCATTTAACGCTAATTAAAATTCCTTTCGTTCTCTTATTACGTATTTGCATACTTCTTTTCTCTAATTGTTTATTATATAATATTGAGAATGCATTAGAAAAATCGTTTTAAATAAACTAAGAAAATCGCTTTACAATTTAAATCTATGGAATCTGCTTGTTGCTATTGGATACAGTATAAATACTAGAGGTTCAAGTGCCCCCCCCCCCCCACCGTCTTTGGACAAAAAAACATTATTAATATTTAATAAATAAGAAATTACATATACAATATTTAAGATATTATATACATCGCGTATATAAGCCGCGAGGGAAATTTATATAATTAAATATTTATTAATTCATATACCGAAAAAAGTAAGGGTATGTCGCCGGGAGTTGAACCACGGATCCACCAATTTGTATTCGCTGTGCCCTTATCACTAGACCACACCACGGCATTTGGGTATGTGAATTCACTTAGAAAGGAATTTTGGTTATCAAAAGAAATGGACCCAAATTCGGCTCCCCAACGACGGAGAAATTTGTGGCGCCGAATCTGGGTCCATTTCTTTTGATAACCAAAATTCCTTTCTAAGTGAATTCACGTACCCAAATGCCGTGGTGTGGTCTAGTGGTAAGGGCACAGCGAATACAAATTGGTGGATCCGTGGTTCAACTCCCGGCAGCACACCCTTATTTTTTTCGGGTATATGAATTAATAAATATATAATTATATTATTAATATTGTCATTTTAATTTAAAAAGTTATTTTTTATTGCTACTTTGAATCCAGAATTGAAATATAATAAATCATTACCCACATTACATTACCCTTTCCTTCTTGAATCTGCCCGCCTTTCCTACATAAAAAATTTCGGGTCCCACCTCTTAAAAAATTCCCGAGACCACTACTGATATCAAAAGATGGAATAAATAAGTTTTATTATAAATTCTCGCACTCTGCCACCTGACTAGCTATATTAGAGTGCTCAAAAGACTAAATTCCAGAATAAAAGTAATTTCCCAATCAACGCTATTAAATTTCAAAGACCATTTGAAGAACATAAAGTTATTTTTAAGGAAATTTTCGGAATTTTAAGCAACCTAGACGCCATTTTTTTAAATTAATTGGTAACTCAAATAATTTAGATAGATTTTAATCGCTTTGAAAGCGGACATAACACCTGAGCACTAGAGGCGAGACTTATTATACCTCTGTGCTCAAGGGGCACTTTCTCTCTATATATTGGTAAGAGAAAGCAAAAAGAAAAGACTAGCAAATGTAATATAAAAATAAAGTTTTAGTTTGGGGAATACATGATCTCAAATTCATAAGCCTACGCGTAATTGAATCGTAAAATCTATTTTAAGATGTAAATACCTTAGATGATTTTTTTGAAAAATCGATTCTCTATATGAAAAGTCCAGAATTTAAAGTAAAAAAGACCAAGTCCTCAAATTAATCTCATTATTGAATATAAACTACTTATAGAAAGAGGTAGTTTGTATCCATCCCATTTGCACCCCCTTTAAAGTTAACATAGAGATGCTTAGAGACAGACCTAAGAGATAAGCAGATTAGTTGTCCAATTCCAATGGGCCTCTAAAGAGTTTATCTCCAGGTGCCTCTCTCTATTATTTCCCTAAATGGTAGTTAGAGGTGAAGAGTTATTAATGGAAGGAATAATATCATGGTATAAATCTTAGATGAATAGAAAGACAAAAACAAGAGCGAAATGGACCTGAGATTCATTCTCCGAATATAATAAAACCAATTAAAATATCGGACTTGAAAAGAAAAATATTCACAGGGTGACTGAAATACGTTATTCCTTTATTTCATTAAAACATTGTAGCAATGGCACAAACTCACAACCGCTGAAGCTTTCTCATTTAAACTGCTAACAAATTTTACTAGAATATACATTCATATCTGTAAGCACGCCCTCTTGCTAGTTTTGGACGAGCAATTTCTTGCTTATTTTGAAATACGCGTACCTTCCCATGAAATACCCGGACATAAAGTTGATATTTAAGAAATTTCACCCCCAAAATGGACTCTGAGGGTACAAATTTCAAAAAATTCAGAAATGTGTTTCAAAATATTTATTTAATTAATTTTTTTTAGTTTAAAATCATTGATTAAGTTATTTAAAAAATTGATAAATCGAAAATTGGGGATGGGATCCCAATTTTAATAAAAAACCTGAAAAACTCTACCAAGACTTTGATTTTGAATTTAATTAAAATCCGATAAGAAAGAAATCAAACAGTGAACTCCCCCCATCTACCCCCCCCCCCACCTACCCCCCACCCCCCACCCTACCCCCCCCCCACCTACCCCCCCCACCTACCCCCCCAGAGTGACTAACTAAAGCTGGGGGCGCCAATCATCTTGTTATTAGATGTATAGATAGCGCTCTAGGGGAGATACTGTAGGTCAATCTTAATAGGTTAATGAAGGGGCTACTAGCTAGAGATCGAGTCTAAGTATATGCAAAAGCTGGAGAGGAGGTGATGACGTATTTATCAAAATTCATCCCCATTGGTAGATTTTCCCGGCCATATTACTGAAGCGATTATTGAAATGCGGCCAGTCAAACCAGATTGTTAATAAGTGCATCTGCTCTTTCCTTTTGACAACAGTTCAATATACCCTGCTCCTATCACAAAAGAGTTAAATCAGCAACGAACTTGCGCAATATTTATTTTACAAAAAGATCCAACAGGTGTCTAACTGTCACTCTTAGTTTTTTAGGAGTTTCAGACTTTAACATATAAAAATAATTTATATTACTTTTTTTTTAAATTAGAAGACGGATCTGGCAAAAATAAAGAACAGAAGAATAAATACAGAGGAAGATAAGAAATTACGTGTTTAAAGGCTTATGATTGTATTATCCCGTTTGGGGCCGTGAAGAAAATTCATACCATTCAATATTCATCAATTCAAATTAGTCGAAAATAAATATCATTGTAAATAACAAATTCCAAGCAGCACCAAGCATCTGGATTGGTGTCCTAAGTCAGTTGCGTGCAACCCGTGGATCGCGAGAAAAGTTTTCAGGGTCGCCAAATTTAAAGAACTTTATATGACAATAAAAAATATATCGGACATTTCAGAAATAGTTTCATTTTAACTACGTTGACGATTTAAAAAAACCTCAACTGTCTACTCAAGGATCGCGATAAATTTTTTCAAAAACCACTGGCCTAAGTGATGAAGGCAGAAACGACAATAATTACGTTTTTCTCAACTACTTCTATTATTACTAACCACACAGTCGAAATGAATTCAAATTTTTTAAAAGTTTTTTCGCCATCTTTGGCCATATAAACAAACATTAAACAATACACATTTATTACGATACTACCTCGACTAGACAATAAGAGAATATTTATTTATTTAATAAGCCAATATCAAATATGCCAAAAATGAACGAATTTGCCATTAGATTATTAAATAATACGGGAATTTATCTAATCCGGATAATAATAAATGATAAAAATTGATTATTTTTTTCTATGCAAATCAATAAAATTAAATTTCTTTAGAAAGAGGAGAGAAGTTGAAAAGCAGTATAGATGGTTTAGGGGGAGGACGGAGAGGCGGAAGGAGAGAGAACAGGAAGTTCAATTTCCAAATCCATTCAACAAATACACTTTATGAGTTATTGATTTTAATACCTTGTTACATGGCATCAAATATTCACGGCTTGATATAAAATCAATTGATTCTTTAATTTTTTTTTTTTTATTTTAATTATGTTATTATAAAAATAGGCACCTCTTTTTGTTATTATCTAAAATAAATACAATTATCTTTGACACCTCTAAATAGGTAAATTACATTTTATTTGGTCATAAGATTATTTCTTTGAAAGGATCAGGAATAATTTTGCATTTTTGATAATATAGGCCAATACTGTACACAATAAAAGCTGGTCGAATGGTAAGAATACCGAGATCATTTAAATAAAGAAGAAAGTTTCACATTCATTGGTGATATGATTTTATAAAATAGGAAGCTCCTCCCTCTCAATCCCTCCCTCCTAAGATTTAAAAAATTCTAAATTTTCTAAAACTTCATAATCCTTAGCGTTTGATTCAACGAATTTTGTTAAATATTTGTAACATTTTTTTAATTTTTTTAAATAAATTTCTCGGCATACCATTCATTAAAATTTGGCGACAAATAAATTGAAATAAATAGGGATGGGGGCCTAAATAGCCTTAGATGCCGAAAAAGACCTTAAATAAGTAAAAACCAAAAATTAGTAAAACAATTTGATTTTCGGTTTAACCACTCATTCTGGTCGAAACGTTGTAATTTTTACAAATAAACTACAGTTAAACCGAAAATCAAATTGTTTAACTAATGATAACAATTGTGAAAGCCTAAACTCCAAAAAAAAAAAAATAAAAAATGAATAAAATAAAAAATTATATATCAGGGCTACCGATAAACTCAAGAATAGCTCATAATACCCCAGAAAAAATTCAGTGTTGGACAGTGTAATGCGTAAGATAATGCAAGCAGTGAATTTTTTTTAAAATTATAGGAACGCCTGGGAGTTAGGCAACCAGTAGCGTAAACAAATGGATGGATAAAGGAGAAAAAGCGTTGTAAAAGAAACTCCGCCTTCTTGACTTGCATTTGTGCCCACGCGACTTTTCTTATTTTTCTATTAACGCTCGCCACGCCTCCCTTAA
>JAKCPI010015806.1:0-30398 GCA_023213315.1 Euborellia annulipes | reverse complement strand
GGATGTTCTAGTTTGAGGAGGAATTTCCCTCAGCATCGACTCTTCCGAGGAATGCATCACTGTAGAGGAACCTTCTTTACATGACGGGATGTACAGCAACTCCTTTTCCTCGTAGAAATTGCCTGGGGAGCTATTGTGGTGAGATCCAATATTTCAATCCAGAGGTATTTAGAAGATTTCACAAACATTAATCGACGTTCTAATTAGCAAAGTGCCAAACTCCATTTTTTTTTATTTTTCAGGAGAGCCAAAAAACATTTCATTGTCATTGTTAGAGCCACTGTTAAATACTTTTCGAACTGAAAAATTTGAATTACGCTCTTACCCAGTTCAGGGCATAAGGAGAATGATATTTTTCAACAGAAAATACAAAAAAAAAATGATTTTCGAAAAAAAGTGGAGTTAGACCTTTTTCGTCGAATTAGAGCGTCGATATATATACATAATGAGATATATTTAAATATAATACACATCTTAAAAGAGAGATTACAAGAAAAGAACAACGGCCACCAAGATCCGCGTGGACAAGTTAAAATCTGTAAAAAGGTCGATTTTTTTTGCCTGGCAACTTTAACATGTCATATTTTTAAAATGACTTGAGATATCAAGTTAAAATTGGACATATTTCATAGCTTCTCTACTCGACTGTGACCCATGGAATCAAATTTTTATCGAAATTTAAAAGATGATGACGTTTAAAAAGTGTGATGATTTGACACTGGAATAACTCTGCACAAAGTGGCGTTATACGTGTTTATACTAATATACAATACACCCAAAAAGGCAGATATGCCTTCTTAAGAAAATTGTACATACATTACGTAATAAATTTGGATATATGTTCCACAACTTTAAAAAAAAATTTTGTTAACTAATACAAAAATAAAATAAAATAGCGTACATATACATAGGTCTACAGTGAAAATTCAATCGATAAGTATGAGATATAAAAATTATATTCAGGCTATTCCATCAATGCAGTCGGTATACATGGGCGATGTTATACACGAAGGAACCAAGCGCAATTAACCTAAATCTGAGTTACCAAGGGTAAACAAAACCAATAGAAATGACATTTTTCTTGTTTTATACAAAAAAATTGCACAGAGTAATAATGTTTATGATTTAAATAAAGAGGTAGATCTGCTTTTTACCCACAAGATGGCGGTCTTATCTCCATTTCGATCATAATGGCGCTTGGTTCCTTCATGCATAAAATCGTTCACATAATTCTATAAATCAATTTTAAAATTAAAATTTTTTTGTGATTCGTGTAAAAAAAAAAATATTATTTTTTTGTTCTTAATAGTGAACCGTGTTATTTCAAATTGGCGTAAAAAAAAACCTGTTGTATGTATATTTCAACATATCACCATTGTGTTTTTTAGCATTACAGCAACGATCTTGGACTTTTCTCTATTGCCAGTAAATTCTAAAGATGACTTGATACCGAAACGTTGTTAATAACCAAAAAATAAATAAATATGATATGAATCTAAAATCTATTTGATATATTTAAATATTTCATTTATTCTAATGAATAAATAAACGAAAAAAATTTCACAAGAAATCGCTTCCAAGTTTCTTATCCCTAATCCAAGGGTTGCTTACTGCTTTCCGTGCTGAATAAATTTGAATACAAGATTCATATCGCGCTCTCAACTTAAAGAAAATGGTCTGGTAAATATTTCAATTCTTTAGTGATAAATCACACAAACCTGCCATCTGAATTTCATTTCTACTCCCTCTTTCTTTATTTTATTTTTTTTTTATTTTAACACGAGCCAAACATATTTTGTGCAATTTGGTACCTCATTAAATTAAATTAAACGTTTGCATGGGGGAAAATATTAATCGAGATATTTTCTTTTTAAACAGGGTAAGGAGACCTGCGTTTAGAGTTAAATATCAATCCATCATTTTTTTTTATGGTCTTGTGACTTTAGATAAATTCGATTAAAACTAAAACCGGTTGCTTCATATCTAATTAACTAGCTATCTCTCGGCTTGTTGACTAGCTAATAAGAGCTCAAGACCCGCGGTCCTCTCCCCTACCGGCACCCCGTGAAGTTACATCATTGACGAGCTAATCCTTATTTCTGGTTCATTTTTATCCAACCTCTTCTACGCTAAGGAGGATGTCCTAATTTGAGGAGGGAGTCTCATGTAGCCTACTCCTTTCGAATCACTGAGAGGGAACCTTCTTTGAACTCTTCCACAGGACGGGATGTACAACAACTCCTTCTCCTCGTAGAATTACCTGGTCAGATAATTCAATCCAGTGAAAATATAAAAAAAAAGAATTTTATTTTTTAATTTAACATTTTTTAGAAGTTAAAATTTTGCTGGAACAGATCGTTAAGTTTATGGATATGGAGAAAATATACACCAGCGTTTGTTTTCCACATTAAAATAATTTATTTTGCAAATATTTCGGAATGCCTACGCAATCCATCTTCAGTGCATCAAATTCACACATATGTGGGCGTGTTTTAATGATAAATACATACAAAAAATTTTATCATTAAAACACATATGTGTATTTGACGCACAAAAGGTGGATTGTGTAGGCATTCCGAATATTTGCAAAATAAATTATTTTAATGTGGAAAGCACCGCTGGTGTATATTTTCTCCATATCCATAACCTTAACAGTTTTTATTTCATATTTCTTTCATACAATGTCTCACACTAAGCGAATGTAATTTACAATTTTATAATATTAAAGGCTTCGAGAATATTTTATTTCCTCTTTTCCTTTGCATTCTCAGTGTGTTTTGAACAATTTTTTATGAGTTACATTTCACAATATAAAAAAAGAAATTATAATAATGTATCTTTGTCATGTTAACTTAACAAAACTCTCATTAATACTCAGAGTGCTTATTATATAGTAAAACTCGCCCTTGGAGCTTGATGTAGGGGTTAGCGTGCTAACCTCGTATACCAAAAGTAGCGGGTTCAGACCCCAGGCAGTACGATGATTTTATTTAAGCCATTTGGACACCAGATGGCTTAAATAAGAATGCCTGGACCCCAAATAAGTATATTAATCAATAACGGTTATCGTCAAAGTCTTATATGGCCAGAGTTGCCTAAAAGACTGTGTGAATGGTGTGATGGGAGTGTGAGTGTTAAAAAAAAAATATAGGAAAACTCATTTTTTTTTTTCAACTCGAAGGTTAAGCGTGTTTTGGTTTACTATTATATTTATAATTTGCTATCGATCGTTCTAGTTGACTACAAGTGAAGCAACCGGGCCCTAATGTTGTTATATTCTCTTATAATGCACTGTCCTTCTAATGAGATAGAGAAAATAAATAACCCAGAAAGGAGAGTGTTTTTAAGAAGAAAATATTGTTAAGAGCTATCTTCATATTTTTTTTTTTAAGATGTACTTTAATAGCTGTTAATCAAATTTATAGAGTCGTTAAGCATTATTTCAAGTGGGTGGCGTTATGAAGGCTTTTTGATAGGGCTCTCTCTCTCGCTCTCTCTATTAACCCTTTAAGGCGTTGCTTCTGCCCCTCCCTAATGGGTTGCCCAGAGAAGGGAATTATCCAGGGCTATTAGCTGTGTGCCTGGCCATTATATTCCCTCTGGCTTATCTGCTGCTTGATATCATCATCATCATCGTCTTTGTCTTTCTCTAGATATGACAAGCTCAGTGAAATGCACAAATAGAGTGAGAGAGTTAGAGAAATGTATTTATATTTAATCATACAAATATCGTTTCTCAAAATATTAAACGATTTTAAAAGGAATAAATTTCAACAGGTTAAGGTGACATGATTTCATTTAAAATACAAGGTGACATCACTGAGACTTCTTTACGTTCTTTCCACAGAACGGGATGTCACAGCAACTCTCTCTCCTCGTAGAGTTGCCGGGGGCTATTGTGGTGAGATCCAATATTCCAATCCAGTGCCTGCTTGAGGATTTGTTTACATTAAATACATATTTTTATTTAATGAAAAATCCCTCACGCCCAAGATTTGAACACGGATCTTTTTGTAGAAGCCGACCTCCTAGCTCACCACGCCAACGATTTACTGATAAATACAAAAATACTGAAGGCGAAATATAATTATTTCTATTCATGAATACAAATAATTTTGCCGTATTTATACGTAGCTACGGTGTATAAAATATAAAATCAATGAAGGCAGACAGACAGGAAAGGAGAGTGAACAAGTTGGTGGTGGTGGTGGCGGGGACAAGAGAGCTAAATGAAGACAATGTCAAGAGGAAGAGGAAACGCAAGGGCGAGAAAGAGCAAAGGGTAGAGAGAGAGAGGGTACAATTAATCAACAACACAGTCTGTCTGCCTGTCTGTCACCCTCCTTTGTCCTTCAAGAGAGAGAGAGAGAGAGAGAGAGAGAGAGAATAAAGAAAAAGAGATAAGAGTGATAAGCAAGAAGAAAGGACCAACGCTGACTTTAAACAACACTCTTTTTGACATCACATAGGCGGGGAGAGGTTAAAATTAGATATCTTAAAAAAATATCGAGGTAGAATAATGATATAAATTTGTTGTACATTATTAATATTACTAGCACACCTTTGGAGGCCTTCACCACGTAGGAGCAGTTGAAATATACGTATCTGGATTATTAAGTATTAGTATTTGAAATTCCTATCGGGATCCCCGTTTACTTACCCGAGGTGCTCAAGTGCACGAAGACACACACTTCAAACCCAACCAGCCTCTGGCTGTAGCCATCTACCGGCAGCCCGTGAAGTTACATTTATTTCCTAACTCTAGTTCCTCTACCTGCGTTCATTTCTATCTAGTGAACTAATTCTTATTTCTGGTTTCACCCGATTCCTTTTATCCAACCTTTTCTATGCTAGGGAAGATGTAAAGGGATGTCACAGTAACTCCCTCTCCTCGTAGAGTTGCCTGGGGGCTAATGTGCTTAGATCCAATATTCCAATCCAGTGCCTGTTTGAGGATTTGGTTACTTTAAATAAATATTTTTATTTAATGAAAAAATTCCTCAACCCTATTATTTACCCTCGGGGCTTGGTGTAGAGGTTAGCGTGCTAACCTCGTATACCAAACGTCGCGGGCTCGGACCCCAGGCTGTCCGATGATTTTATTTAAGACAATTGGATACCAAATGGCTTAAATAAGAATGCCTGGACCCCATATATGTATATTAAATCAATAACGGCTATCGTAAATGTCTTATATGGCCTGAGTTGCCGAAAAGACAGTGTGAATGTGTGTGGGAGTGTGAGTGTGAATGAGAAAAAAAGTGTGAATGTTTTTTTTAAATAAAAAAAAAAAAGCTGTTGAACCCAATGCTTTCCAATGGGTAAAATTCTGTATTTTTCAGGAAATTTTTTGAGAACTCCCATTTGAGGATTTAGGGAACCGAATATTTTTCCTTGACCCCCCCATAACGTCCTAACTATAAGAGTGTAAAGGCTTATTATAGAGAAACAGCCAAACAAATATTAATTTAATATTTTTATGAAAGTTACTTAGGAAATCATTGGAGATAACATTGGTAAGAAAATTTTATTTCAAATCAAGTAAAGAAGAGATAAATTAATTTTGCTTTTTCTACCGTCAACCCCCTCTTCCCTTGAGTGAAAATGGAAAGCAATTTTTTTTTTTTTTTTTTGCTGGCCTTCCTAATGATTTTACTATATTCTAAAGATTATCCATACAGACATACAAATTAATTTATCGTTTAGTAATAACAAATTGTGTATTGGATTATTCAACTGTAATTAATTTTGAATTAACAATTTTAAATTTCTCTACACAAATTTCATGGGCGTTTTTTTTTTTTTTTTTTTAATAATTTTATTTTTAAAATTAATAATTGATTAGTAGCTACTGTAAATGATTAAACCTATAAGGGATTTAACTTTTTTTTTAATGCATGAGTGTTTAATCATTAAATCAGCTTCCACCCCCCCCCGTCTCGGAGTGCTAATTTTGGGAGAGTGCGGCCACAATTTTGAAGCTATTGACCTCAAATTTTTTTTTTTAATTATAGCTATTTAAAATATCTAAAAGTTATAGAAGCCATTTTTTTGATTTTCGAAAAAATATTTTTTTTTTAGATTAATCGCATTAAATAAAAGATATTTTTAAAAAATTCGCTCTATATCTTGTAGATAATTAAATTAGTAATCATTGTGTTGAAAAATAATAATTTTTTTACCCTTAATTAATTAGCTGGAATCTTTCAAATTAAATGGAATAAATTCCATGTTTCCCTATGGGAAAAACTAACGCCATCTCTTGCCGCCTAGAGTAACTGAATCGTGCTCTAACGGTTTTTTGAGACGCGCAGCTTAAAAAGAAACAGTGTTCTACTATTTTTGACTCTCAGTGTATACATTTTCTATATTTAAGAAGATCCAAAAAAAGGACCCAATACAGTACAAATGAATGAAAGTGTCAAACTCATAGATACACACACACACACACACCCCAACGTCGATTAAAGTGATTTAGGTCATGTTATCTCTTCTCTCTCTCTCTCTCGATATTCAAAAACATTCGACGCTAACGATCTCAACTATCTTTACTCACTTAAACCATCATCATCAAAGATAATTATGATTGCCGAAAAATCACCACACCATCATCATTATCATCTCCAGAGAGAGAGAGAGGATTCATAAGAGAGAAGACTAGAAATAAACTAATAATTAAACAGGAATTCCAGAAATAGAGATTCTTTTTTTTTTTTAATTTCTCTTAGATTTCAATCTAAGATTGTAATCTTTTTGTGGCTAATCTCTTTTTGAATAATAGAGTAGTGAATGAATGAATAAATAAAGAAAGCTTTTTTTTCATTTATTTATTTATTTAATGCTTTCTAAAGTAAATAATTAATTAAAATGTTTTCGCTAATTGAATTTTCTTCTGTCTCTCTCTCTTAATTAACGTCAGTTTGAAATAAAGTTTTTTCGGCTTATTCATTACAGAAATTTTAGTGCCGTGGTATTTTGAGCAATTCTTGGGTGTATAAGTAACCCTGATTACAAAATCAGTTTTGTCCCATCAGCTCTAATTTTAGTGTCGGGTTTCAAAAGATGCTGGATGATGGTGGGTTGGACTCAGTGGCGGATCCAGAGGAATTTCTAGGGGAGAGGGGGGTAATGTGGTGTGACTGGTCGCACAGCACACAATTTTTTCTTATTGTCGGTAATTTAAAGGTGCATTCTGTGCATTCAGCAGGCACTGGATTGGAATATTGAATCTGAACACAATAGCCCCCAAGCAACTCTACGAGGAGAGGGAGTTGCTGTGACATCCCGTCCTGTGGAAGGAAAGTAAAGAGGAATTCCTCTCAGTGATGCATTCTCCGAAAGGAGTACACGCCGGTGCTGAGGGAGTCCCTCCTCAACTAGGACATCCTCCATAGCATAGAAGAGGTTGGATATAAGGAGCCGGTTGGAACCAGAAATAAGGATTAGTTCACTAGCTAGAGACGAACGAAGGAGGAGTTAGAGATAGGAAATGATGTAACTTCACGGGGTGCCGGTAGATGACTACGGCCAGAGGCCGGTTGGGTTTGAAGCAAGGGCGGATACAAGGGGGGGGTAAAGAGGGTAATTACCCCCCCCCGAGATTCGAAAAAAATACCTTTTTTTCGCGAAAAAAATTTATTTTTAATGTAAAATTTTTAAAATTAATACTTAAAAATTTGATGTGTATTTATATTCTGGCAAACAAATACAGAATGCGCTTTTAAATTACCGAAATTAAAAAAAAATAGTGTGCTTTGCGACGAGTCACACCAGATTACCCCCCCCGAGAAACACCTCTGGATCCGCCCTTGGTTTGAAGTGTGTGTCTTCGTCCACGAAAGCACCTCGGGGAAATAAACGGAGCTCCCGATAGGAATTTCAAATAATAAAATAAGAGTGTCGGGTGACAAATGATGCAAATAGATGGTGGATTGGACTGTATTATTTAGCATGCATAAGGGCATGCGCACACTGGTGACTTTTGTCACGGAACAGTTTCTGACTGGTGACTGTCTTGGTGATTTTTTTACAAATATTTAATACAGTTGTAAAATGAACTTGGAAGAGACAAAAAAAAAAGTATTTCGAGATCTTTCTCAAAAAGATTTTCTACAAGGTTTACAGAATAGTGTGGACCTGCCTGTACTTGAATATACAGTATATCTATATGTACATATAATAATTTTAAATATACAATGGGTTGCGGAGAGAGTTCAAAAAATTTCCCTTCTAATGAATGCCTTCGAATACGTGAGACATGCTTTCGACAATTTAAAACTGGTGATTTCAATGTGAAAGATAGTGAGCGATCTGGTGGGGCACAAAAGTGAGAAGACGAGCAATTACAGGGGTTAATGGATGATGACCCAACTCAAACTCAACAGTTTCCCACATTAAACAAGCGGTTTTTCTGACATGTTATTTCATGATTTGCCTCAAAGATTGGCGAAATGTGTAAAGCCGATGGCCATTATAAAAAAAATATTAATTTCACCTGACAATTCCGTGTTTTCTTTGCCAAAAAAAAAAAAAAAAAAAAAAAAAAAAAAAAACGGAAAAAACTTATGCATACACCTGGTAAATACATAAAAATATAAAGTTTCAGCCCAATCGAAGGTGATTTAGTGGTGGTTTTGGGTGCAAAACACGGATAAAATTTTTAAAAACTTTGGACACCCTTAATATAATTTTTACCATATATTCGATATTCTTTAGTTCTTTACCTATCCAAAAATCATTCATTCGTATAAATCGTTAATTATTAACGAAATTATAAATAAAACAGTAATCAAAGTCATATATTCAAGCTCTAACTTCTAAGCAAAACATCATCTTTATCATGAAATTTTCTTATAGTCCATATTTGTACTTGACTTTGGTAACTGTTTTGTTTCTAATTTCGTTAAATTAACAGATTTGAACGAATGAATGATTTAAAGAACTAGAAAATATCAAAAATACAAGTTTTTTTTGCATTCAGAGATGGTAAAATACTTGTATTAGATAAGATAGATAAATATATGCTCTGAGGATAATGTCCTTGGAGTACGAAAAATTTTATTCAGTATTAGGCACTTGTGGCGCCAGATGTGTGCTGTGCGACAAGTCACACCAGATTTTTTAAATTTATTTTCACATGCTAATGGAACAAAGTATTTCTATTGAACTGGCTACCAATCAAATGGCCTAAATTTTATATATCAGCAGTTCGGTGTGCTCTACTCTAGCATTCTCAGATGTTAGAAAAAAAAAAAGAAAAAAACTGCTCAGAAAGAAACTTTGAGAGTGAGGATGGAAACTAAGTTAAGCAAGAAAGAGTTTTTTGATCAAAAGGCTACTTGTTGCCCTCTCTATATCATCAATCTGATCAGAAATTTACAAGGAAATCAACAACAACGACAACAATAAACATTTTTTATCAGAATATTATACAAAATCAGCTTAATAAAATTTATTTTGTAAATTTAATTTTTCTCAAATTTAAACAAATCTATTAATTTATATAAAATTAAGAAAATTTAATTTATATAAGTAATTAGAGAATATTATTTGTGAGATTTAATTTTAACTTTTTCTTAATAGATTCTTCAACGGATTTTTATAGGATTGTTTCAATAGCTATCTATTTATATAATTCGCTAATGTCCGTCTGTCTGTCTGTCTGCCCGTCTGTCACGCTCTGTTTGACTAACTTCCCGGGCGGAATTTTGAAACGAAATTTTGCAGTCTTATAAAGGACAATATGGAAAATCCAGAAAAAATACTCGAGTTTCGAAATTCCTATAACTTTTTGAGTTATTAATTCCTAAAGTTACGATTTTTCCCATAGGAAATGTAGAGAGAAATATTTAAATACAGTAGATGTATTCTGTAAATGTAAACAAATCCTCATGCCGGCACTGGCCTACTAAATTAATAATAATAAATAAAGTTAGTAATGCCCGAGATGATGGAAAAACACAAACAAACAGAAAACATAACTATTTTCATATGGATCGTTAACACCTGGTGCTAAAAAGTAAAATGTTAACACAACTTGGTTTATAAAATATCATTTTTTAACGCCAGTGTTATTATTTTACTTTTGAGTACTACCAAATTTATGATGTTAATTTTTAACGTCTGTTTTTAGAGAATAGACATGTTATAGAGACTAAAAATTAAAAAAAATTCTAAAATTCTGACTTCAAGAGGAAACGAATTAAGAGAAAAGACTTAATCTGTAAAACCAAAGCTCCCCTGGTTGCGTGCAGATAGTATTTTTCCAAACCTAAACCCATTCAATTGATTTCTATTGTTAATCTAATAGAGATATTTTCAAAGGTAATTCTTTTTTTTTTACGACTGAAGAGCCGCCGCACACACGTTTTGGTCTCTTTAACAAACACAAATAATTATTGGTTTATTCGCGGTTTGTGGTCGTCAGGAGAGAGAGAGTGGAGGAGGTGGGAAGTGAGAACTCGATTACGCGATACCCACCCCCCCCACACACACACACTAATCAACCGACCAACCAACCAAACTAATACAAACAAGTCATATTCATTCAAACAAACAAACAAAAAAAACAATTATTTATAATTATAATAATTTTTTATTGTAATTTTGAGTCTTATACTTGCTACACAATTCACTTTTGATGGATAATTTTGATTAATTTCTTTTATAACAGCGAAGAGGCGATTAGTCGAGGGGATAAAGCAGTTAAATTCGAGTTCAAATCCACCTCTTGGCAAAAAATTATCGAACTTTATTTGAGATGCCTCTTTCTGAGGAAGGAAACGGGAACCTACCTCACTATTATTCCCCAGGGCAACTCTACGAGGAGAGGGGGTTGCTGTGACTTTGGAAGGGACATAAAGAAGGTTCCCTCTCAGTGATGTATTCTTCGAAAGGAGTCGGTGCTGAGGGAGTTCCTCCTCAAACTAGGACATCCTCCCTAGAATAGAAGAGTTTGGATAAAAGGATCCGTGTTGAACCAGAGATAAGGATTAGTTCACTAGCTAGAGACGAAAGCAGGAGGAGGAGTTAGAGATGTAACTTCACGGGATGTCGGTAGATGGCTATGACAACCGGTTGGGTTTGAGGTGTGTGTCTTCGTACACCCAAGCACCTCGGATAAATAAACGGGGATCCCGATAGGAATTTCAAATAATAATAATAACTTCACTCCAAGACATTTTTTTTTTTTTTTTCCAATTCATCTACTAAATATTTTATCCGTTTACTTAACAATGTACTACAATAGTTAATATGGGGCTTTATCAATGTTATATATAACAACAATAACTTCGCTCCCCTGGACAAATTCCTTGCCATGAACTGAAAATTTTTTAGCTATTTGTACAATATTAAAAAAAAAAATATTCTAACATCTAATTACAAACATAAATTTAAAAAAAAAAGAAAAACTTTTTTTCTATTCTCTCTTTTATTAAAAATATTTCTATTAAATTATATAATCCTAATTTCAAATGATGCAATTCTTTTTGAAATTATTTTGTAAACTCCCCAGATAAAAATTAAGAAAAATTTCTTCTATTGAATATGCTGCTGCTTTTTTTACTTTCTCTTACCTATGTATATATGTAATATATATAGAGAGAAAGTATTGGATTCATGTCAAAAATTCGATGTCGAGATTTTGATGGATCTTCACGTTTTGAGGTCCCCTGAACCCAAAAAAGTGGTTTTCGCGACATGGTCTGTCTGTGGGTGGGTGGGTGGGTGGGTGTGTGTGTGGGTGTGTGTTCAATTTTAAGGATGAAGGAATTGAGCTACGAGGTTGAAATTTTATATTTAAGTTAAACACCTCCCGGGACCGGAAAAATAAGCTTTTAATCAAAATCGGCCAAAGAGTACTAGTACTTTACTGATGTACTTTTTCAGTTTTTTCGATTTTCTCAAAATTTGCTCCAACGATTTTTTTTAAAATTCAAAAATCAATTATTTTTTAGATGTTCTTTAAAATGTATATTCTCATTTTGCGATTGAAATCTTCTGAAGACCACTTTACTCTTGTATTTCATAGGGAAGATAGGAGAAATGGTTGTCATGGTAACAAAATATAAATATTTTCCCATACTTATAAATTTTACATCTGAATTCAAATGTTCCGTACTGTCGGGAACTAAATATATGTCGACACAAAAAATCTGGTGTGACAAGCACAGAACACAACTTTCGATTACCGAAGGTAAGAGAAAGTTGTGTGCTGTCGCCAGTCACACCAGATTTTTTTCTTCTAATTATTGTGTAAAATTATTTAATCTCTCTTTATGTTGATTTTTTTCTTTTAAATTTCTAACATGCCATAATTTAATTTTATATTCCATAAGTCGCATTAAGTTTAAATCAAAAAATTGTGATTCATTTGGAAAAAATATTCTTGAAGTGTGAAATTAAAATTTTCAGCATCGTAGGCCATTTTTGACTCTATTTAATTGATTCGCCGAATGAGGCGGAATACGAACCTCTGACCCTTAGCACAAGAGCCCTATTATAGACAATGCAGGGCTTGAGGGGAGAGGCAATCACCCTCTCCTTCCCACCCCATTCCTTTCCATCGGGGAGATATATTTTTTCAAATAAAATTTAATATTATTATTATTTAAAATTCGTATCGGGATTCCCGTTTATGTACCCGAAGACACACACCTAAAACCCAACTGCCACCCAGTGAATTTACATTATTTCCTATTTCAACTCCTCCTCCTGTGTTCGTTTCTAACTAGTGAACTAATCCTTAGTCCTGGTTCCTTTTATCCTAACTCTTCTATGCTAGGGAGGATGTCCTAGCTTGAAGAGAGGACTCCCTCAGCACCGGTGTGTAGCCTACTCCTTTCGAAAAATGCATCACTGAGAGCGAACCTTCTTTACATTCCTAATATTTATTTCATTAAGTATATAACGTTAATAAATTAGAAAAAACTCGTTAATTAATTAATTAGACTTAACCAAAGAAATTAAATAAATTTAAAATTTTATACTTCGTGAAATTGTCTAAATTAGAAACCACAGATTTTATAAAGCATGAGTTCTTAAACTTAAATAGTCTCGGAACCCCTATCGAACTTCTTTTTTTCTCGCGGACCCCTATACATACAAATAATACGAAATAATTTTTTAACTAGAATTGCTTTGCGGACCCCCAGCAATCCCTTCGTGGACCCCTGGGGGTCCGCGGACCACAGTTTAAGATCCCACTGCTATAAAGGAATATTAAAATTTCGACAATTATATTAATCAAAGTAAAAAATAGTAATAAAATAATTCATTAAATAATATCTAAAATTTTACATATTACACTAGGTGATATGTTTCAACATTTTTTTGGTAAATTAATTACATGGATTCCCCTTCTAAAGTTGACAATCATGTATTATTTCACCAATAAAAACATCATCTAGTGTATCTTTTAAAATATTATTTAGGCTAATAAAATGTTTCAATTTTAAATCAAACTTAAAATTCTTTTAAACAATTAAAGAAAACTATAAATGCAGACCGTGCAGCTAGCTAATTTCTCAAATGAATTAAATAATAATAAAAATAAATCCCTATATTGTTAATCCGATAGAGAGAGGGATAGCGTCATGGTCATTGGTCCATGAAGACAACACGTCCCCATCCGGAACGAAGACCAGTTATTTTAAAAGCCTGCACGATTCCGAGGCCTCTATTACACCTCATTGTATGTTGGTTGCTATTGGCTTTTTAACGTTTATTGGTTACAAATAGACCATGACCATATGCAATTGTGTCCTTGTTATATTACGACATCTATTCCTCATACCTGCCATCACTTTCACTTAATGTAACAAAGATAAATTTATTTTTTTTCCAAATACCTGAAAAAAAAATTTTCAGTGATGACTAACAAAGAAGACTTGAAAAAAAATCTGGAGTGTGATATTTGAATAGCACACAACATTTTGTTGTGTTTTATCCAACCTCTTCTATGCTAGGGATGATGTCCTACTTTGAGGAGGAACTCCCTCAGCACCGACTCCTTTTGAAGAACAATTTCTGGTGTGTGTTGTGCTGACACTCGTCTGATTTTTTTTTTTTTTGTGCTGATATACACTGTAAAAAAAAAATTTAATTTTAGTATGTTTTAGTATAGTAAATTTACAAATTTTCCTTGTAAATGATAACTACCATACATTTGTATACTAAATTTACAAATCTATGCATTCAAAAAATTTTACAACCAAAAAACATTTTAAAATTACAATTCTCTTGGAAAATTAGAGTAAATATTGTAATTTTACCATACGATTTCTAATTTTACAATACAACGGCATTGTAATTTTAGAACACGGTTTGTAATTTTAGAAAAGGGTTTGTAATTTTACAAAAAGGTTTCTAATTTTACAATACAAAGGGTATTGTAATTTTCCTTTTAAGGCTCTCTGAGACGGTCAACATGGCCGACTTTGTTTCGACTGCTTTTTAGCTTTCTTAATAAAGACATTTTTGGCACTATAAGGATTTATTTAAGTTATAATAATACAAAAAATAATAATATTATGATAACTTTAAGTTTATTTTTTATTTTATTATTTAGTAAAAATAGTTTACAATGAAGTCATACTTGAATGCCAAATAGCAGAGATAGATCATTAGTTAACAGGTGATTCGATGGTCAAATGGACTAGGCAGCAAGACTTCTACAAAAAAGGTCAGTGTTCAAATCCGGGAGGGAATTTTTCATTAAATAAAAATATTTATTTCACTCCATTCAGGTAGAGACGTCCCCTAAAGGTCAATAACCTATGATGGGTCCAGTCGTAAATTTTTTTTCTTTTTCTAAAATATTAGTAAAATTACAAACATTTGGATTGTAAAATTGCTAAATATTGGTAAAATTACCAGACATTTGGACTCGAAAATTGCTAAATATTAGTAAAATTACCACACATTTGTAAACGATTTTTGCAAAGAGTTTTGTAAAAATATCATTCAACTGTATAGTAAATTTAGTATCTATTGGTCTTGAAATTTGCTACAACAAAAAAATTGTAAAATCATCGAAATTTTTTTTGTATATTTAGTTCCCAATCGGAGGGAAATATTTTTATTTTGACAATCCCCTATTTTAAAACAAATTATTATTGTATTATATTTGTTTTGTATTCAATACATCTAGAAATTATGAGAGCCAGTCAAATAAAAATTTATTATTATTATTTGAAATTCCTCCTGGGATTTACACGAGATGCTTCCGTGCACGAAGATACACACCTCAAAACCAACCGGCCTCTAGCTGTAGCTATCTACTAGCATCCCGTGAAGTTACATTATTTCCTATCTCTAACTTCTCCTCCTAGGGAAGTGCCTTTAATTAATTAGCTGGAACCTTTCAAATGAAATGGAATAAAACGCTTGTTTCCCTATGACAAGAACTAACGACATCTATTGCCACCTAGAGTAACCAGCTTCTGAATCGGCTTTTAACGCTTTTTCGAGACGCGCACTTTAATAGATAGGAAAATAGCCGACTTTATCGCTTATAAGAGGGATTTTCTAGCTAACAAATTAATCCTTGTATCATTTTCATCATCAAGATGGTCGCATAGTTGACCGAAACGTCGCTGTGGGTTCTTTAATAAAGGAATAAACATAGCTGCTCGGACTTTTATTTTTCTACTACATATTGATTCAGCTATTTAGCTCGCTAACAGAGTAAATCCTTATTTATTCAAGGGATGATGAATAGGCAGCCAACACAAAAAAAGAAAATTTTTAATTTTCTATGTCGACGTTTCGAACGCTCATCGCGCTCATCATCAGGACAGATAGAAAAGTCATAATCTGAGATTGATATTGCTTGTCATTTACAGATAATAAATAAATACTGATGATACATCAAAACAATATGAATATCTATAAAAAAAAATTATAACAACTGTAAAAACCAAAGGATTCCACAAAAAATTGCACAATTACAAGTTAGTCCTTTTATCAATTATTTTCTAATTATAGTTAGGCGTTTGCTGTTTTTTAACCGAATAATGATGAGCGTTCGAAACGTCGACAGAGAAAATTGAAAATTTTGTTTTTTTGTGTTGGCTGCCTATTCATCATCCCTTGAATAAATAAAATATACATCAGCCATATCCAATTATAATCAGTACAAATAAATCCTTATTTCTGGTCCCATCCGGTTCCTTTTATCCATCCTCTTCTAAGCTTGGGATGATGTCCTACTTTGAGGAGGAACTCCTTCAGCACCGACTCCTATCGACGAATGTATCACTGAGAGGGAAACTTCTTTCCGTCCCTTCTACAGGACGGGATGTTACAGCAACTCCCTCTCCTCGTAGAGTTTGTGGTGAGATCCAATATTCCAATCCAGTGCTTGCTTGAGGATTTGTCTTACATTAAATTTTATTTAATTAAAAAAATACCGCTCGTCCAGGATTTGAGCAGGGAGATACTTTGTAGAAGCCGAGACCTTAGTCCGCTACAACAACATAGCCTCATGTTTATAAATTGTACATCTTGAATTCTATCCAATGTAGAGCCTAAAAATCCTAAAACTGGTGGAAAAGTATAGAACACAACTTTCCATTACCGAAAGTAAGAGAAATTTGTGACAGACCAGATTTGATCATATTTCATTTATTTATTTAATTAAAAAATAATTCCTCTCTGACCATATTTAACACCTTTATACTGTATATATCGCTAATGACACCCGGTGCTTTTAAGGGACAATAGCGCTAGGGATTAATACAATCCCGTTCGTATTCGGAGTACATTTGCGCCCGGGGACTCGGACTCCTGTCTGTCCTGGGCTTAATGTCGCTTTAGGAGAGAGAGAGAGCCGATTAGTCCATGTGTTATTCCGGAAGCTAAATTCAGTTCCAACCAGGAAGCTAGTTAGTTAGTAGCAATCGATTCATGTATTAGATAGACCTCTCTTGCTAATACTCAGAGAGTTAGTTGTGGTCAAATCTATATAATGCACCGTTTAAAAGGCTTCCGAAGCTAGAGATAGAGGGAATTAGTCATGGCACACAGGCGAATTTAATTTAAATATAAATAGACTGACTACAATACATTTACGTTAAAAGAAAATAAAAAAATGCATAAATGACGTAATAATCACTAACGGAAAGAGATAAAGGGAATCAAATTTTGCTATTAAAAATATAATAGATTAATTATAATATTGCTGGCAACTCCGCCCCCTTCTAGCTGGTTCGGGCCCGCCTGCGGCGGACCCTCGCTTTTTGTAATTTTTCAGTCAAATCGTTTCGGGCAATAAAAATACATATCTGGCGTATTAAAAAATTCTCTATCTTATCTTAAAAAAATAGCCTATAAAGGAGAGGACGCGAGGATAAAGAGTTTCTTTTGTTTTACACACAAGTGGTAAAGCCCGCCGAAGACGGGCTACACCCCCTGGACTCGTTTGCTCGCCGAGGGCGGCATCAAATTTATTTTTTTATTTCTAACTGCCTAAGGCGACCAATTGCAAAATTTTAAAGTTTTAAATTTCCCTCTCTGAATTAAAGTTTTAAACTTCCCACTCTAACTTAAAGTTTTAAATTTCCTTCTCTAATTCCACTTCCTTTCTCTCTGGCCAATCTGCACCCTGACAAGGACATTTGAATTTATTTAAGGACTTTTTCGGCATTTAGGCCATTTAGATCCCGTGTCTATTTATTTCAATTGGATTGGCACCTAATAAAATTGAAATAATATAGAACCAGGGGCAGAAACTCAACCACGGAGCTATAGCCCAAGGGCGACAGACACATACACACTACACACAGGAAGTCAGTGACTAGCGCTTTATATATTATATATATATTAACATTAAAATAAAAAAAATAAAAAAAATAATTACACTTCAATACAAAAAATAAAAGAAAAAGCCAGAACCCTGGGGATTACAGGAGAGTGAAGCATCCTGACTAGACCGGAAGCCCGCCGTGGGCTGGAGGCGCGGCTAGTTAATTGATAAGTCCGTTACTAGAATCAAAAATGGTACAATTTATTGAATGTTTATATAAATTCCCCGACAGAGGTTATTAATTCACTGTTGAGCCAAGAGTGTTGAGCACCATATAGACAAAAGAGCGAAGTTGGTTGCCTAACTTCAAGGCGAGACAGCATCTTTCATCATTCCTTTTTACTTTATAGATTCGTTGGTTATATAATTATCTAGTTTCGCATAAATCTGTCCATTTTCTAGAAAAAGAAAACTAGCACCAGCTCGGAGTGGAAACGATGCGATTTTGATTAAAGAAATTTTTAAGAAAATGTGTGTTGACTACCTTACAACTAAAAATTAATGTTATGATTTTTTTTTAATTATATCTCTGGAACTTATTGATCGGATCGGGAAATTTGTAGTCTTAAGTGGGTCGAAAAAGGCATTAAAACTAGAAGTGAATTGGACCGCAGGTAGCGATTAAAATGAGCGGGAAATTAATATTGTGAACCACGGTTTTCAAGTTTCCGCTTGAACAAATCATTTGAAACTCAGGCATAATATTTAGGACAATAGTCTCTAGAACTGGAGCGAATTTCATGACAATCCGTTCAGAAGTTATTCGCAAAATGGCGTTTCAAGATTTCAAACTTAGTTATTTCATAGAATAGTATATCGGAGATTTAATTCAGTATTTAATTTAATTATATAATTAATATATTAATATTTAAATCTCACATACAATATTTGATGAAAATTTTAAATTTTAATTGCATAATAGATTAATTGCTTTGATTTTGTGGCACTTCCAATTCTTAAATAAAAAAAATCTGGTGTGACAAGCACAGAACACAACTTTCGATTACCGAAGGTAAGAGAAAGTTGTGTGCTGTGCGCCATTTTTTGTGTCGACATATATTTAGTTTCCAACAGTACGGAACATATGAATTCAGATGTAAAATTTATAAGTATGGGAAAATATTTATATTTTGTTACCATGGCAACCATTTCTCCTATCTTCCCTATGAAATATAAGAGTAAAGTGGTCTTCAGAAGATTTCAATTGCAAAATGAGAATATACATTTGAAAGAGCATCTAAAAAATAATTGATTTTTGAATTTAAAAAAAAAATCGTTGGAGCTAATTTTGAGAAAATCGAAAAAAACTGAAAAACTACATCAGTAAAGTACTAGTACTTTTTGGCCGATTTTGATTAAAAGCTTATTTTCACGCTCCCGGGGGGTGTTTAACGTAAATATAAAATTTCAACCTCCTAGCTCAATTCCTTCATGCTTAAAATTGAACACAGACACACACACAGACAGACCATGTCGCAAAAACCACTTTTTTGGATTCAGGGGACCTCAAAACGTGAAGATCCATCAAAATCTCGACATCGAATTTTTGACATGAATCCAAATACTTTCTCTCTATATATATATCACATATATACATAGGTAAGAGAAAGTAAAAAAAGTGTATTTTAAATGTTGACTGCTTGAAATAAACTATGGTTATTTTTCAAAATTTTAATCTCATATTTGGACATTTTATACACAATATGGAATCCTAAATAAATACAAAATTTCATAAGAATTGGAAAAATTTTTTTTAATGTGTAAAAAGTTTCAAAGGGGAACCCCTTGTGAACCGAAATTAACATGCAAATCCCCATACGGGGATTTAACTTGGCTCTTTGGAAGGAAGAACCGAAAAGTGAATTTGAATATCTGAAAAAGATTTCAAGGGCAAAATGAGAAATAGCATCTAAAAAATAATTGATTTTTGAATTTTAATAAAAATCGGAGCGAATTTTGAGAAAAAAGAAAAAAAAAATCGACTTCAGTAAAGTACTTTTTGGCCTATTTTATTCAAAAGCTTATTTTGAATGTCCGGAAGGATACCTAACTTAAAAATATCCATCAAAATCTCAACATCAAATTTTTGACATGATTGCAATACTTTCTATATATATTTCATATATTGGGTAAGAGAAAGTAAAAACTTTCCCGCTATATAACTAACCAAATAAGAGCGGGAAAGTTTTGTAACTTCGTTGCCTATTTTTTTTTTTTTTTTTAATTTTGATTTTAAAAGCTTTAAATCCAGGAGAGAAGCTAAAAATTTAATTATCTCATTAGTAAATGTTTGAAATCGAAAAAAAAAAAAAAATATCTATATTTTTTTTTTAACCTTAATGCAAACTAATTGACTTGTCTGCTTAACGAAGCAAACGTCCATTCAAAAAGAATGTCATTAGCGGGCGGCATCTGTTCATAATACGTACAGCATAGGGAGGAGGGGGGGGAGGGGGGGGGCTTGAGTAGTATGTATGTATGTACTAGCTGAGTGCAATCATCGTGTAATTAGTGAGCTTCGAATGTGCATCGTCGTCCTGAGAAGAGGGGAAGAGGGGAGGGTTGAAATAAAGGGCAGGCAGGATACTGTACGTGTGCAAATATGTGAAGCGTAAGTGAATGAGGGGAGATATACGAAATAACGTGACATGTCAAGCATATGGCAGAAATATGACACGTTCCTATTATAATTATTAACAGCAAAAATGTTCATTTCGAATATTATATTTCTCTCTGCAATGGTGTGATTACGAAATCGACCTAAAAATACTTTTTTTTTCGATTTTCTCAAAAATTTGCTCTAAGGATTTTGATTAAAATTCAAAAAATTTTTAGATGCTCTTTAAAATGTATAATCTCATTTTGCCATCAAAATTGTTTGGCTTGGTGTAGGGGTTAGCGTGCTAACCTCGTATTCCAAAAGTCGCGGGTTCGGACCCCAGGCAGTCCGATGATTTTATTTAATCCATATGGATACCAAATGGCTTAAATAAGAATTCTTGAACCCCAAATATGTATATTAATCAATAAGGGATATCGTAAAAGTCTTATAAGGCTTGAGTTGCCGAAAAGACTGTGTGTATGTGAGTGTGAGTGTGAATGAGAAAAAAGCGTGAGCGTTTTTTTTTATATAAAAAAAAAGAAAACTAAATATTAGGAACCGACCGAATATTCGGTTTCGGTTTCGGCCAGTTTAGGCCAAAAATCATGGTTTCGGCCGTAGTTTCGGTTTCGGCCAAAAAGTGGCCGAACCTTTCGGCCGGCCGAAACCAGAGTCTGAAAAAATGGAATGAGACTCGCATGCAAAAAAAAAAAAAAAAAAGGTCAAATAATTTGCACTTGTAGTCCAGTCAAATTTCACATTAAATTCGCAAATGCGAAATAACGCTGCATTTTTGGTATGTTATTTTGACCCCTTAGGAGAGTGTGAAACCACATTTTGCAATCAAAAAAAAGTTGTGCTACCTGCATAATACGAGAAAAATTTCAAAATTTTCGGACATTTTTCAGTTTTTGCAGTTTAATTAAAAAAATATGGGCTTTTGACATTAGTTGTTATTATCATTTTTAAAGTGCATTAAATTTCAAACAATTGAAGCCAAACCACACCTTCGTAAGTTTAATAGTTTTTGAGATATGATGCAATTTCATGTAGGGCTATTTAAAACTTGTATTATTGGAATTTTTGTTTTTTAAGTTTATAGGAGAACTATAAGAGCTAATGACCCCGTTTTGCGCTTAAATGAAAGGTAATTAAATGTGCTAAAACTCAATTTATCACAACTTTTCTCGTACTACGCGGGAAGCACAACTTTTTTTTAATTGCAAAATGTGGTTTCGCACTCCCCAAGGGGTCCAAATAACATACCAAAAATGCAGGAATACTTTACGTTTTGCGATTTAAATGTCGATACTGACTGGCCTATTGAGGGAAAAAAAATTTTAGTCTCCCTAAAAAAAAGGTAAAATGATTTTCACGGGAGGGAAAAAAAATTCAAAAAAAAAAAAAAAGGTAAAATGAAAAAAAATTTTTATAGGAAATACAAGTTTCGGTTTCGGTTACGGTTTCGGCCGAAACTAAGGTTGAGGCCGAATATTCGGTTTCGGTTTCGGCTGAAAATCTTGTTTCGGTCGGACCCTACTAAATATATATCGACACAAAAAAATCGGGTGTGACAAGCACACTTTCAATTACCGAAGAGAAGTGAAAGTTGTGTGCTCTGCAACCAGACACACCAGATTTTTGGATTTATGTTAAATAAATAAATTTATTACGACCTGCTTAGAGGGACAAGTAAGTCCTCGGTGGCTAGGTCCAACATTCACAATACAAATTCAAATACAATAAAATCAAATAAAACAAAACAAAAGGAAAAATAATAATAATAATATAAATAATAGAAATGTATGCCTATTAACAAATAACATTCATGCATTTCCATCGAAAGAAATATCCCAGCTAGCAGAACCTCGTCAAAATGACGTCCGAAATTGGTCATAACTGGTCAAAAGACGTTAAATGACTAATTAAAACCTTAAATAAAACGTCTTTTTTGTAACGTCTTTAAAACGTGCAAAATATCACATTATAAAGACGTACCGATCAGGTACCGATCACGACACTTATTATTACTTTCTCTTACCTCCATATTTTTATTTTAATACGCATGCGCACACATTTCGCGCATGCGCAACTGTTAGCACACACAAAGTATCGTACCGGTTCAGTTAGTGACAGTCTATTATCTATGGTGGCATTTAATGTAGTCATGTCTTTTAATGATGTTGAATTTATAACTAAATATGATCCTGTAATGGCTATAGTCTGTAACATTCTTTTATATAATAGTGTATAGAAAATCGCGTTTTTACAAAAGTATTAAAATTAAATATAGATATAGGTACTAATTAAAATTAAAAATTGAATAATTAAATCTCTCAATTATTATTTTATAATTAGTCATATATATATTAAATTTCAACTTTTCTATTTTTGTCATTTATATGGATAGAGAAGAGATGTATTTAACTGTTATTTGCTAAAATAATGTGTTTTATAATTATATTATTAATACAATTTAATTTTATATGTGAGTTTGTTTCTCATTTTTGTTATCCATCAGGTTATAAAAAGGTCAAAAAAAAAGTCACGGAATCAGGTTTTTTTGACGTTTCAAAATGTCGTCATCGGTCTGTGACATTAGTCCGTGATTTTTAGGTCATTTTGACGTCAAAAAATAGGTCAAAAAAAGTCACGGAATCACATTTTTTTGACGTTTTAAAATGTCGTCATCGGTCTGTGACATTAGTCCGTGATTTTTAGGTCATTTTGTCGTCAAACATAACGTCATTTCTGGTCAGTCTCTGACCAGTTTCCGACGTCATTTTGACAGGTCTCTGCTAGCTGGGATATTATATATACAAAAAAAACAAAAAAACAACTATCAAAAATTCGCTCAAACCAAGTTCTTATTATGTATGTACAACTTTTGATAATGTATATTGTGTGCCTTTTGTATTTTAATGGTGCCGATGGCCTGATCTTTGTTAATTTATATTCTTTTTTTAAATCTTTTATCTAAGAATATAAATTAACAAAGAGCAAGAGTAAAGTACTTATTGTTTAATAACAAGAAGATATTCAGATACAATTTAATCTATAATTATATAGGTAATTGATATATGAAATAAAAAATAAAAAAAATGAGAAAATTTGAAAAATATCATTTCCGCTTGTCTGTTCGTATCATTTTAATTTTAAATAAAAAAAAAGAGAAAAAAAAAAAATTAATTCAAATAATAAAGGACCAATTTCTATTCAGTTACTTTACTCTAAAAACTAATCAACTCGACTAATTACTAACTTAAATATTCATTTTGATGGTGATAGTGTCTGTGAATATTGAGATTACATCCTCCACACACATACACACATACACAGGCACGGTGAGTATATATGTATGCCTAATCCCTGGTTCAAATATATATAATTACTTTGTAATCCTAAAATCCAATTTTTTCCTCTTATTAGAATATGCATTAGAAATTGGCTCTCTCATTTTACTTTCTATTACCTATATATGTATATATAGCGTATAGAGTTCATATCAAAAATGCGATGTCGAGATATTGAGGGATTTGGGAGTCAAAAAAATCTGGTGTAACTGATCGCACAGCACACAACTTCCTCGAAAGTTGTGTTCTGTATTTGCCACACCAGATTTTTAAAAGTACTAGTTTATTTTTCTATTGCATGTATTTTTTATTTGTAAAGTTTTATAATTTAATTTTAATTCATTTAGATTGATAGAGAAGTTGGTACACTACTATGTCAATAAAACCGACATTTTAACATCAATTTTGTCTGATGATGAGTGTGATTTGCATTCGAAACATCAACTTTTATATTTCAACTTCATTGCCCAAACACCAGATTCTCAATTTATAATAACAACTAAATTTTAATGATATTTTAATATATTTTTTTTTTTTTATCATTTTTTGTTTTTATATATAGGATATTTTGTAAAAAAAAATTTGTAAACCGGGAGCCCCATGCCCTACGGCTTGAGGGATGAAATTAAAAAAAAAATAATAATAATTTTGGATTATATGTGGTAATCTATTCCTTATTTCTGGTTCCACCCGGGTCCTATTATCCAATTTCTTCTAAGCTAGGGAGTATGTCCTAGTTTAAGGAGGTAATTTCCCTCAGCACCGACCCACTGAGAGGGAACCCTCTTTACATCCCTTCCACATGACGGGATTTCACAGCAACTCCCTCTCCCCGTAGAGTTGCCTGGGGGCTATTGTGGTCAGATCCAATCCAGTGCCTGCTTGAGGATTTTCTTACATTAAATAAATATTTAATTTAATGAAAAAATCTAGGCCCACGGGGCTTGGAGTAGTTGATAGCGTGCCTACCTTCTATACCGAACGTCGCGGGTTCGGACCCCAGGCAGTCCGATAATTTTATTTAAGGCATTTGGATACCAATTGCTTAAATAGAAATGCCTGGACTCCCAATAGATTTATTAAAACATACGAGTATCGTTAAAAGTCTTAAATGACCTAAGTTGCAGAAAAGACTGTGTGAATGTGAGTGTGAATGAGAAAAAAGTGTGAATGTTTAAAAAAAAAATCTCGCAAGCCCAGGATTTGAACAGGGATCTTCTTTGTAGAAGCCGACATCCTAGCCCACTACACCAGAGTCTTCGTAATTATATTATAGTTGTATATTGTATAGAAACTGCAAAATTTTAGCTCTGAAAATGGTCTAGACCAGTAGCCGAAACGTTAGTAAACGGCATAATAAAAGCAATACGTTTGGCCACACAAGTTTTATTTTTATCTCCTAGATTTAATTTGTGACTAAAAGTTAATATGAAAAATTAATTAAATTTGGTTAATTACATACAGAGAAATTAAATTAACTAAAGTAAAAGAGTGTCCAATCTTTTGTCTATTTATAATAATAATAATTAGCAAAACGAGAGAGAGAGACGGAGAGCGAAGGGTTTTTAATTTCAAACAACAACAATTGATGAAAGGTTGATCTTGAGTTTATTCAACCATGATGACTGACTTCCTTTTAACCGTTAAAAGCCAACTCTATTTAGTTTTGAATTTATAATCGACTGACCATATTTCATATTTAAAATGAAATGGAAAATGAGAGAGAGAGAAAGTTAATATATATCTAAATTCAAAGGGTAGTTTCTCCAAATGGCTGGCTGTTTGATGAAAATACACACACACACACAAAAGAGAGACGTTGTCAACACATAAATACATGTATATTCATTCTTTGAATTTTATGTAGAAAATTCATTTAATTTGTTTAAAGCAAAGTTATTCAAAATTGTTGTTTATTTGTTTTTGTTCTGTGTGGTTGATCTTTATTAAAATAAAAATTTTATCGAGCATTAATATCATAGCTGGCCGGGGGGTTTCGCTCCCCTAGAGGGCCCACCAGCTGGCCCCTAAGGAAAAAATTATAAAAATTTAATTATATAACAATTTTTATTATTTTTTATTTTAATTAATTTCAATTGGCTTTATTTTTCATAAGGCAAGACTCAATACTTTCCAAATTCTGCGATTTCTGGAATTTTTTGAGCTTTCCCTTTTGAGAATTTGGGAACCCGAGTATTTTCCCTGTACTCTTCATGACGTCCTCTATAAGACTGCAAAATTTCGTTTCAAAATTCCATTGGGAAGTTAGTCAAACAGTGGGACAGACGGACATTCCACTATTATTTGGACCCTGTTACGCATTAGTGTGTCAAGCGCCAAAAAACAATTCAAAACTGAGTTAAGCACGGGATATTGTTTCAAATGCTATAATTAATAGTATTTTTTATGAAATATGTCCTAAAAAAAAAAATAAAAAAATTTATATTTAATGTTACTTGTACAATTGACAAGAAAAATTATAATCCAATGAAAACAATGTAAATCAGAAAAACTCTTATGTTAATTTTCTCAAATCTCGGCAGCTGGCGCTTGACACACTAATGCGTAACAGGGTCCATATATAGGAGCTATACCTATTTTTTTTTTTATTAATTCTCATACATTTTTTATTATATTTAATTTAGTTGCAGTGGAATTTTTAAAATGTGAGAAAATTGAAACCGTCCTCTGAAAGGGACGTTTAAAAAGACTTCATTTCTTCTTCAATCTCATATAATCATTTAAATTCTACTTAAAATATTATAAGAAATGGGGAAAATTAATTTCTGGTGCCAAAGATCAAGAGTTCGCATCCCGCCACAGGTGAAAAATTTATTTCAATTGAATTGGATACTAATCAATTGAAATAAATAGGGACCCGGGTCTAAATGGCCTAAGATGCCGAAAAAGACCTAAAACAAATTAAAACAAAAAAATAAAGGTAAAATTAATAATAAAATAAAATAAAAACTATGTTCCAATATAGGAAAGATTTTAGAAATTTGGCGTTAATAAAATAATTTCGACATTTTTGTCTTTATTTTATTTAAATTGTAATTATTATTTATTTTGATATGAATTTGTGTTAAATTTACTTAGAAATGTATAAAATATTTCTGAAGAAGAAACAAAGTGTTCTACTATTTTTGACGCACAGTGTATTATAATAAATGGGTAAAATTAATTTCTCGTGACAAAATAAAATAGAAAAGAAATAGGCAACGAAGTTGTAAAGCTTTCCCGCTATATAATTATCCAATTAAAAGCGGGAAAGTTTTTCAAATTCGGTGTCTATTTGTTTCTTATGTTTCTCATTGTTGTTGTCAAAGGTGGGTGGAAAGAGATAAGGTAGAATAATAGATGGATGGAAGAGGGAAATCCCTTGAGAGTAAAAACGAGGGTGACCACAATACTGTCGTTTCCCATTCCCAAGAGAAGCCATTTCTAGAAAGATTGGGAGGAGGGGGAGGGGGGGGGTGGGTTCGAAGGCCCGAGGACGTGCCGTCCAGGGACATAGACAACAAGCAGAAATAATGACGTTTTTTCGACAGAAGACAAGTAAAAAGATCGGAGGGGGAAGGAAAAGAAAAAAAAAAAAAAAAAGAAATAACCATCCACCCACTCGCTAGTGCATCAGCCAATCCACAGACAGACACACAAAAAAAAAAAAAGTTTGAATTATATATATATCGAGCTGTCAGAGCTGCTAAGGCCAATCTATAAGCTAATATCAACTCGACAGGACACAAATGGGACAAGCAGTTGACCAACCAACTTGACCGCCATAAAACTTTAATAAAAAGATGGACAAAAAGAATCTTATTTTTTTTTCTCCAAAAAAAAAAAAAAAAAAATGGTTATGTAGGCCCTAACATGGAATAACAAGAATCAATTCATTTTGAGATAAGGGGAAATATATAATACGATCCATTAAAGGTCTGTCTGTGAACAAAATAGAGTTATATTTAAGTTAGTTAACCACCTAAGGTTCGAAAATAAACTTTAGAACAAAATCGACCAAAGAGTACTAGTACTTTACTGATGTACTTTTTTAGTTTGTTTCGATTTTCTCGAAATTCGCTCCACCAATATTGATTGATGATGCTGTAGAGATCTCTCCCTCGTCACCAAAATTAGGACAGTAGAGTGCTATGTGCTCCCTGTTTTAATGCATGGAATGGAGGCCTGGAGAAGAAAATTGAAGCATTTGAAATGTGGATCTACCGACGACTATTGAGAATATCTTGGGAGGACCAATGCTGAAGTTTTACGCCGCGTCGAAAAGGAGAGAGAGCTGCTCCTCAACATCAAAAAAAGAAAAATGCAATATTTTGGTCATGTCATGAGGAACCCATCAAAATACAAAATCCTTCATTTGGTGATGCAGGGGAAGATCTTCGGAAAGCGAGGTCCAGGACGTCGGCGTATCTCGTGGTTAAGGAATTTACGAGAGTGGCCTGGACTTTCTTCGGTGGAGTTGTTCCGAAGAGCTTCGACAAGGCGTCGATTGCCATGATGATAGCCAACGTCCGGAACGGGGATGGCACTTGAAGAAAAGGTAGAAGAATATTGATTAAAATGTATATTCTCATTTTGCCCTTGAAATTGTTTGAAGCACACTTTTACTCTTGTAATTCATAGAGAAAAATATATGTTTATAAATTTTACATCTTGAATTCTAATATAGGTTTACTGCCAGAAACTATACATATGTAGACACACTGGTGTGACCTGCACAGAACACAACATTCAAGGTTAAGTGCTGTGCAATCACCCACAGCAGATTTTTATTTTTTATTTTATATAACAGGTATACGAGGTGTGACAGAAAAAAAGGACACTGATCCAATTCTTACAGAATCACTTTCAAATTAGTGCCCTTCATGCACTTCTGCAATCGAGGTTGCCATTGGTGGTAACAGTTCTGGAACGAGGATTTTGGAAGGCCCTTCAGAAGATTCTCTTATTTTTGGGGTGCATTGTCCTGGCCATCCTTCTGGCCTTTTTTTCACGAAGTCTTTTTACTGGTTTACTTCAATGTAATAGTGTTGATGTTAGGAATTACCTCAGTTGAAGAGGTTCAGGAAAAAATAGTAAAAAGGCCTTCCAAAAACCTCGTTGCATCACTGTTACGAGCAATGTCAGCATCGAATGCAGAAGTGTAAAGGTGATAATATCACGGGTAATTGATTCTCTAACATTTATTGGACCATTCTCGTTTTTTTTATGTCACACTTCGTATATAATAGGGGCTATACCTGTAAAGTTGTGGAGCTCATTGACCACCGATTAAAGTGACGAAATAAAAAACAAATGTGGAATTAAAGCTTTCTAATAATACAAAAATAATATATATATAAACCGTTTAATTTGAAAGTGGTGTAAGTCCATTAAAAAAAAAGATATCACCTAATTCATGCTTAATTTAATGTAAACTTTCTATGTATAATTAGCAGATTAACAGATATTCTAATCTTTAATTTTCTCCAAACAATAGAAAAACCACTTTCAAAATAAACGGCCCATATATATTGATTGTATTTATGGAATTTTATTTGTAATTTCAAAAAAGCAAACGCATGGGATCGTGACACCCTCGCTAAGAACGAAGTTTCTCGCATTTTCTTCAACTTCGAATATATAATTTAATATGAATATTATTTAAAAATAGAAAATAATTATTTTTAAAACAAGCATGTGAGCGGTTCGAATCTCGATACTCGCAGCATACACATAATGCCGCTGGTGGGAAGGCGTGGACTCGTCAAGGGCTAAAGTGACGAAATAGCCTCGCCTTCCTCGCAAACGCTCGAGCGCTGTAACGCTTTTTTGTTATGTTACGGGAGGATTTCTGTCAATTCATCCTACTGTAAAATAATTTTGTTCTAAAAAATTTAAGGTGGAAATTTTTCGGAGGTACAAAAAGCCTTCGGTAGGCAGTGCAGCTAGTTATAGGTAATTTTGAGAAAAAATTGAAAAGGTCCAAAAAGCGAGCTATTCTAGAGATTAAGTACGATGGAATAAATGCATAGAAAAGTAAATCTAACTGAATGGATAAAATAAAATAAAATTAAAAGAAGGCCGTGTGTGTATGTGAACGAATCTTACTTGTGTGTTGAAAAGAGAGAGAGAGAGGGTAACATAAAATTAAGTGAAATTTTTCCATTTAATGTTCTAATGCCAAGTTGAGAAATGATGTTCTCTCCTCTCCCTTGAAAATTAATTAATTAATTTGCCATACGCAATCCCGGGGCTTGCCTCATGTCACGTCTCTCTCTGTAATGATGTCATCTCGGCAAGAATTAATTTAGTCTTTTCAAAGGTAGGAAACAATTTTTGTATAATTATAGAAAAAAAAAGAGAAGAAAGATAGATGCACACACACACACACACACATGCATAAAATAATTAACAAAGTTTTTATAGGAATTAAAATTAAAAAAAGGAGATGGGATATAAATAGACTACTAAACAATTCATTATCAAAGACCAATCAGATTGGCATGTTTCGAGAATTGCTTCACTTCTAATTCAACTAATTATCCCCTCAGATAAGCTGACTTTTAAAATTTTTTCGCTTCTAGTTAAGGCTAATTATATGATTAAATATGAGCAAAGATCGTAGTTAACTAGATAA
>JAKCPI010015805.1:0-46894 GCA_023213315.1 Euborellia annulipes | reverse complement strand
ATACCATATATGTGTTTATTAAAGCTTTGTGGTTTGAGTTAGGGGAGAGTAATATAGATCATTTTTGCACATTTATTAAAAATATATAATACTGTACAGCCATATCGATATCTGCAGCCGTTATCAGCATTACGAAGTGGGTTCACTTGAGTCGGAGCAAGTGCACAGTGCTTGATAACGGCTGCAGAATAAGCAGTGGAACCGTTGTACAGTATTTATATATTTTTAATAAATATTTAATACAAAAAATGTGGTCTATAATTAAAAATTCTCCTAATAATACTATACCATATTTAAAGGCTCTAGCCAGGATTGGGTGGGGACTTAATTGTGGCGCCTTCACTGTACACTATAAAAATCACATTTTGACGCTGACCGAAATATTTCCCAAAGCAAAGTAAATAGATAGAGCATGTTTTATCTCTCTTTGTTCTTAATATTTACTACTATAAATTTTTATGTAGCTTAATTATTTTATAAATTTTTTTCAGAATACTGTACTTCCGGAGGCTGTTAATTTCTGGGGTTCAGCTCTCATGGTACGCAAAACAGCCAACGTTATACGATTAAACAGGTAATAATTTGTATAAATTGAAGAAAAATCATTAGCAGATAGTAAAAGCAAATTTTATTAGTACCAGTGTCGTAGCGATGGGGGGGGGCAAGGAGGGTAAACACATGCCCCGGGCGCTACTTGCACAGCGGGGCGCCAAATGGTCGCAAAACAAAAAAATTCCTGGATTTTTTATTTTTATTATAATTGATTTCTGAAAATATATTTTATATTTAATGCCAGTGTAATATAATAATTTTGTTATATTTTACATATAATATTATATGGTTTTCGAATGGGGGGGGAGGGTGCTAAAAAGGTATTGTGCCCCGGGCGCGAGTTAAGCTCGCTACGCCACTGATTAGTACGCATAATAGACTGACTGACATTTCAGTCTTTGTCATTGCCATAATCGGAACTTATGGTCAGTAATGGATTTTCTGAAAAAATTGCTATAATTTTTAACGAATATAAAAGCGCAAAAAAAAGAATAACAGGAAAGGATATATTTTTATTAGGGTCCGACCGAAACAAGATTTTCAGCCGAAACCGAAACCGAAACCGAATATTCGGCCTCAACCTTAGTTTCGGCCGAAACCGTAACCGAAACCGAAACTTGTATTTCCTATAAAAATTTTTTTTTTCATTTTACCTTCTTTTTTTTTTTTGAATTTTTTTTTCCCTCCCGTGAAAAATCATTTTACCTTTTTTTAGGGAGACTAAATTTTTTTCCCCCTCAAGTGCAAATTATTTGACCTTTTTTTTTTTGCATGCGAGTCTCATCCCATTTTTTTCAGACTCTGGTTTCGGCCGGCCGAAAGGTTCGGCCACTTTTTGGCCGAAACCGAAACTACAGCCGAAACCATGATTTTTTGGCCGAAACTGGCCGAAACTGTAACCGAAACCGAATATTCGGTCGGTTCCTAATTTTTATTACATTAAATTTTTACTTTGGCCTACTTTTCTTGTATTTCTCATGAACGGATTTTTATGATTGATTTTTTTTTTTGGTTGAATCTGAAGCATATTTTTTTCAGATATTCTTCTAGGTCTTCAATTTCTAAAGCTGTTCTTATGAGAATATTATAATTATATTTCGTATGTTCTTAGACATTTGTTTTGTATTCTAAAAATTAGGTTCACATTAGACTTTGCAGCGCTCTGTAGCCATAATGGACAACCGTATTGCAATTTTGGTCTAATATTGTTTATAAACAAAATTATTTTGTAGTCAATATCTAAAGGCCTTTTTTCTTCCAATTAGAGGCCATAGGGCTAATGTTTTTAAATGTGGATTCCAAGTTAGCCTTCGATCGAATTTGAGTCCAAGATAGCGAAGATTTGTTTTGCAGTAAAGTAACGCATTTTTTATTTTCAATTCTGACTTTCCTTCTTTCCAAAAGATCATAATATGGAATTGAGTAAGTGTAGAACCCGGTGGATCTGTAAAACAGATAACGAAGAAATTTCTTACGATTATTTTAAAATATATCTCGCTCTTTCTCAAAAGAAAAATTTAAACTTGATAGTTAAGAAGGCGTTTAATTTCCTCACTGATGATTAATAAAACAATTAAAAAGAGAAACAGTTATAATAAATATAAATAAATTTCCATATTTTAATCAATCCAAGCCATTTACATTTAAATAAGATTTATTTATTTATTTAATTTTTTATAATTAAATAAAAATTTGATTTTTTTGGCCACACCTCCCTCTTCTCCCTGGGAAAACTCCGCCGCGCCTTTTTTTTTTGACATCTCCACCCACACTGTGTCTGTGTGTTTGCATTGCATTTATTCATTCATATGCAAGAGAGAAAACAAATTTACACGTATTCTTTTTCTTCTTCTTTTTTTTTAACGACTCACTTAAAAGCTACTTGCCATTACGGTTCAATTGTGCTTGAAATGAACATCACACCTTACTTATGCAGATTAGGCGACCAATTATTAAACAACCATGTTTGACTTTGCATAATTATGCTTGGGAATTTTAAATAAAAATTTAATTACTAATAGCAGTACAATGATTACACTATTATTACAAATGAAATCGTTCATATAAATAATTCTAGTCTGAATATTTCGGTTTTACTTTTTCAACAAATTCTGTTTGCGGCAGAATCAAAAAAACCTGGAGGAAATTAAAAATCTGGTGTGACTGGCGCACAGCACACAACTTTCTCTTACCTTCGGTAATCGAAAGTTGTGTACCGTGCTTGTCACACCAGATTTTTTGTGTCGACATGTTTTTAGTTCCGACAGTACGGTACATTCGATTTTCATGATGTAAAATTTACATGTGAAAATATTTATACTTTGTTACCATGGCAACCATTTCTCTTATCTTTCCTATGGAGTACAAAAGTAAAGTGATCTTCAGACGATTTCAATGACAAAATGAGAATATACATTTTATAGAGAATCTAAAAAATTATTGATTTTTGAATTTAAAAAAAAAATCGTTGGAGGGAATTTTGAGAAAATCGAAAAAAACTGAAAAAGTGCATCAGTAAAGTACTAGTACTCTTTGGCCGACTTTGTTCAAAAGCTTCGTGTCACGTCCCATGGGGGTGCCTAACTTAAATATAAAATTTCAACCTCCTAGCTTTTTCCGGAGCACCCACTCCCCGCTCTCCCCTTAGCTACGCCACTGTCTGCCACAAACACAGTATTAATTAAAGATCTGTTGGATCTCGAGAAACATAAAATGTCCATTTATTTATGTTCTTTTAATGCTTTTAATATTTATTCACTTTAAATCAAATTTTATGAATTTATATAGTTTTGGCTAAAATACGAGTAAAAATATAATCGCTCAAAAATCACTTTTTTTCTTTCACAATTTTAAAATTCATATCTTACTGAGCAGTTAAAAAAAAAAAAATTGATATTATCTACTAATAAGAGGGTAGAAATGAGAGATGCAGCTAAAGTTATTTCTTTATTCGATTAATTCACACATCTGACGTTTCGGTTCCGTGTTTGAACCATCCTCAGATCTTGCAAAAAGTCATTAAGAAAGTGTCATAGTGGATTTTATACATTGTTGAACAATTCTTATTTAAAAAATATAAGCCTATACACAGTTAGAAATGTCCAGGTACATAAATGAAGCACTGAGGATGGTTCATACACGGAACCGAAAAGTCAGCTGTGTGAATTAATCGAATAAAGAAATAACCTTAGCTGCATCTCTCGTTTCTATCCTCTTATTAATATAACAATTGGTATCCAAGTGGCTTAAATAAAATCATCAGGACTGCCTGGGGTCCGAACCCGCGACCCTTGGTATAGAAGGTTAGAACACTAACCCCTACACCAAGCCCCGAGGGCTTATGTAATATTATCTATAACGACTTTGACCTAAAAGTGGGTTTGAACATTGTTGCAAACATTTTGATAAAAACTGATTTTGGGAATTTTTTTTTTTTTTTTGGGGGGGGGGTTGATATAAAAATTAATGATTAATTTTTTTTTTTTTTTTTAATCTGCATCTCTTTTCTGAATATTTCAGTGCAAATTTCAGCTTGAAATGTTGAAAACAAAGTGAGACTCCTAGAGTCTCGGAAAGGTTTCCCAAGCTCATTTTTTTTCTCAAAAAGTATTAGGAATATAATTTTGAATTCTTTCTAAGGATGGTAAAAGCAACAAATAAAAAAAAATTTCATCCAAATCTGAGATGGTGGGTTACGTGGCTCGATGATGACCCGTGCGTCTCTATAGTGTGCATTCCCACTTGAACATTGAAAACTATTTCATAAATAGAAACCCCAGCCAGCACTTGATGAGGTTTCATTAGCGCTTAGAAAGTAAACGAATATGATAAATAAAGAAAAAGGAAATCCGTCCGCCCGACGATGTGATGATGTAAAAAAATAAATAATGAGAATTTCTTCTTCTGTTTAAACAGAACTCATTTGGAACTATTTTTGCTTTCTGAAGAAGAATAAACATTAAACAAAAAAACCAAACCATTTTAAGAATAGGAATAAAAAAGAAAGAAAGATCTCTACGCTACTGCAAATGAGCTAGTCAGTAAAAACAAAAAAAACTCTCTCTCTAAGACCATTTTAATTATTCAGCCACAACCTGAGTGCGTATTACTTTTTAGGCCAACATTCGTTTTAATTTCTACCACTCGATCAAATCTGATGATCATCACCACCTACTCAATAGTGGATATGATCAAAACTTAGCATTCATTGTATTTGTCAAAATGAATATGGTGTGACTAGGTCTCGCTCTTTAAATGGAAAAGTGACACAAAAAAAGTCTCTTTTTTCAGGAAAGCAGTTTAAAGATTTTTATTTTCTTAATGGAAAACGCGATGTATTTAAATTATTGTGATATTATTGTATGCAATGAACATGATTCTTCTAAAAACTGTACTGCTTTGTGTTTAACTCGACGGCAGTTAGGGTCACTTGAGCGTTACGTAACGTCTAGGGGGGGGGGGGCAGAAGAATGTTACGGCGCGTTACATGGGGGGGAGGGGTCAAAAATCTTCAAAAATTGCGTTACGTAAGGTAATACTTGTACGGTCCCTTAGACAAATGATGCTTTTCTACAAAAACGCCAAAATTGAAAAACGACACTAGCGCATTCTGGGGGTGATACTTAAAAGTGAAAGAAATGACACCTACCCATATAAATCTACACAGAACTCATTTTTATACAAAACCTCAAAATTTATCATTTTTGAGTTGTGTCACTTTTGCATTTAAGGAGCGATATTTATATTTTGTTACCATGGCAACCATTCTTTCCTATCAAGTACAAGAAGCCCTCGGGGCATGGTGTAGAGGTTAGCATGCATATACCAAACGTCGCGGGTTCGGACCCCAGGCAGTCCGATAATTTTATTTAAGCCATTTGGATACCAAATGGCTTAAATAAGAATGCCTGGACCCCAATAATAGATAAATTCATAAGGATAGGTGAAAAGTGAAGAAAATCTGCAGCTAGTTTTTTTCATTATTTTATTCCCACCACGTTGACGTTTCGATCCCGGTTGGGATCATCCTCTTTCCTTCGTTCTTTTGTTATGTACACATTAGTTCTGAGGATGATCCCAACCGGGATCGAAACGTCAACGTGGTGGGAATAAAATAATGAAAAACAACTAGCTGCAGATTTTCTTCACTTTTCACCTATCCTTATTAAACTACCAGCTATAAGCCCTACGTATCTAGATAAATTCATAAATAACAGTTATCGTAAAAGTCTTAAATGGCCTAAGTTGCCGAAAAGACTGTCTGTATGTGTGTGTGAATGAGAAAAAAGTGTGAATGTTTAAAAAAAAAAAAAAGTACAAGACGAGTAAAGTGTGCTTCTAAAGATTTCAGCGACAAAATGAGAATATACATTTTAAAAGAGCATCTAAAAGATAATTGATTTTTTAATTTAAAAAAAAATCGTTGGAGCAAATTTTGAGAAAATCGAAAAAAAAAAAAAAAACTCAAAAAGTGCATCAGTAAAGTACTTGTACTTTTTGGCTAATTTTTTTTCTAAAGCTTCTTGTCACGTGATCGGTAGCGTTCATTCTTTGTAAACATGAAATCCCGAGTTCGAATATCGCCCTGTGCAACTAATTTTTTTTCTGTAATTTATTTCTAAGAATATTTTTTATTATTAATAAATAAATAAATAAAAAGTTTTTTTTTAATTATTGGCTTTTAATTTTTAACATGTTGTTACATATATTTATAGAAAATTCAAATGCTTTCTGTCAAAAATATAATACAGTATAAGGAAATATTTATTATTATACGAGAAATGTTTTACTATTAATTGAACACATAAATAAATGTACAATAATATTTAATATTTAATGAATACATAACAATAAGGAAAATTTCAAAATTTTTTTATATTTTTATGTATTCGTTGAATATTCCAAAGTCAAAAAATTTCATTAACACCTGGGAAAATAGATCATTTATTGTTAACACACATGTCACAATTTTTTTTTTTTTTGATTCGTTCATTCATTCATTGTCTCGTTCTTTTGACAAATATTGAATTCTTCTTTTCAAATCAAATTGAATTTTAAAAACTCACTTTTTTTTATTAGTTTAACTGTAAAAATTTCAATCGAAATGCTGATACAGTATTTCCTCTTATATAGCCTTATAAGATTTTAATAAAAAAAAACCTGTTACATTTTCATATCATTATATAATTTTTTTTTAGTAAATATATGCATATAATGTTATATGATTTAAACCAGTTTAGAAGTGGTCAAAAAATCTGATTGTTAGTTGTGGGGGGGGGGCCTTTCTTTCGGAGGGGATCTACTATGGTACGTCGTACCCTTAAGATGACATTTTGTGATAAATATACGTATATCCGTAATTATAATTCGTTTACATGAAGAGTGAATGCAAATGATCCCTTTAAAGCGGAAGATGTTACGCATGTTTTTCCCGATAAGATGGCGTTGTATGTCATAAAAAGTATGCTCAAAATATCAAGTAATTCAAAAATTTGCCAAGAGGTCAGAATGGTAGTTAATAATATTTAATGCATTTGGTTGATTTTCATTGATCTTTTAACAATAAATACTTTATAAATGTTATTATATATTATGTATCTTTTATAAAAGCATAAAAATATATAAATATAGGCCAGATATAGGCTAATACTATATCGTCTGTTAGACTAGCCTGCCATCTATTGCAAGAATGCTGAACTTATTTGACAGTTGATTTTTAAATAAATCATTAAAAATTTCTTAATTAATTTGTGATTAATAATAACAACAATAAATTCATTTTTAAATTTAAAAGAAATTAGAGATTATTGGGACAGATTGTTTTTTTGTATTAATTAAGAAATTTTTAAAATAGATGATTTATTTAAAAATTAAATGTCAAATTAGTACAGCATTCTTGCAATAGATGGCAGGCTAGTCTAACAGCCGATAGAGTATTAGCTTATATCTGGCCTATATTTATATATTACTTTCTCTTACCTCTATATATATGTTAATATATATAGAGAGAGAAAGTATTGGATTCATGTCAAAAATTCGATTTCGAGATTTTGATGGATCTTCACGTTTTGAGGTCCCCTGAATCCAAAAAAGTGGTTTTCGCGACATGGTCTGTCTGTGTGTGTGTCTGTGAACAAAATATCTCAAGAACGAAAAGAGTTAGGAGGTTGAAATTTTATATTTAAGTTAGGCACCCCCATGGGACCTAACACGAAGCTTTTGACCAAAATCGACCAAAGAGTACTAGTACTTTACTGATGCACTTTTTCAGTTTTTTTCGATTTTCTCAAAATTTGCTCCAACGATTTTTTTTTAAATTCAAAAATCAATTATTTTTTAGATTCTCTTTAAAATGTATATTCTCATTTTGTGATTGAAATCTTCTGAAGACCACTTTACTCTTGTTCTCCATAGAAAAGATAGGAGAAATGGTTGCCATGGTAACAAAATATAAATATTTTGTCATACTTATAAATTTTACATCTTGAAAATCGAATGTACCGTACTGTCGGAAACTAAATACATGTCGACACAAAAAAATCTGGTGTGACAAGCACAGTACACAACATTCGATTACCGAAGGTAAGAGAAAGTTGTGTGCTGTGCGCCAGTCACACCAGATTTTTTTTATTTTATAAAAGATACATAATATATAATAACTAGGAACCGACCGAATATTCGGTTTCGGTTACGGTTTCGGCCAGTTTCGGCCAAAAATCATGGTTTCGGCCGTAGTTTCGGTTTCGGCCAAAAAGTGGCCGAACCTTTCGGCCGGCCGAAACCAGAATCTGAAAAAATGAAAAAAAAAAAAAAAAGGTCAAATAATTTGCACTTGAGGGAGAAAAAAATTTAGTCTCCCTAAAAAAAAGGTAAAATGATTTTCACGGCCCTGGTAGGAATACACAATTGGGCCAAGCCTCGGACCAGGCTTGGACCAATCGTGCCGAGCATTGGGCGAGGTTTGGGGCAAGCCTTGTCTAACCATTGGGCGAGGCTTGGTCCAAGCCTTGGAATGATAACAATGTACCCAGCCTTGGGAATCAAAAAAACCAAGGTTGGCCCAAGCCTCGAGAATCAAAAAAACCAAGGTTGGCCCAAGCCTTGGAAAACAAAAAATGGATGGTCGATCCAAGCCTCGAGGAAAAAAAAGTTGTTTCTCGAGAGATTTGAACTCGAGCTTTTTGGTTTTGTTCTTCATTTGTTCACTGCCTTTACGCTCTCGTACACAGTTGTTATATTGATATGACTCTCTTTTAAGCTATTTGATTTGCCTTTTATTTTAGCTAAATAAACTTTATCAAACAATCACCATCCAATTATATTATTAAACCGAGCCTTGGGCAGTGACCATTGGGCCAAGCCTCGGACCAGGCTTGGTCCAATCGTCTTCCCAAGGCTCGGTTTAATAATATAATACCATTGGGCCAAGCCTTGGATCAAGCCTCGGACCAGGCTTGGCCCAATGGTCACTACCCAAGGCTCGGCAAATGACAACTGGCCCAAGGTTCGGCCAATTGTCAGCATTGGCAATTCCTACCAGGGGGAGGGAAAAAAAATTCAAAAAAAAAAGGTAAAATGAAAAAAATTTTTATAGGAAATACAAGTTTCGGTTTCGGTTACGGTTTCGGCCGAAACTAAGGTTGAGGCCGAATATTCGGTTTCGGTTTCGGTTTCGGCTGAAAATCTTGTTTCGGTCGGACCCTAATAATAACATTTATAAAGTATTTATTGTTAAAAGATCAATAAAAATCAACCAAATGCATTAAATATTATTAGCTACCATTCTGACATCTCTTGGCAAATTTTTTGAATTACTTGATTTTTGGGCATACTTTTTATGACACACAACGCCATCTTATCGGGAAAAACATGCGTAACACCTTCGCTCCGCCTTAAGTCAGGGAGAGATTGTATTTTGTGAGCAGATACTCACCCTGATTACGTGCTCCAGATCGCTTGAAAACGTGTCTTTATATTAACATTTTTATTCGTTAACAAGTGTTTCTATCTAAAAACATCAACAAAAATGCTATCTAGATATAAACGGCGTGAATGAACTGAAATTTGACAAAGGTTCTGACCTTGCTGGTTTCTTTACCTGATGCGTGTGGCTCCAAGGCCAATTTCTCAGTTGGCACAAAAAAAAAACCCTTTGATGGCAAAATTCTCTCTCTCTGATTATTTTGCGGTCTTTTTTTATTTGGCAAGGCCATACGGAACTTGACGATAGAGAGAGAGATAGGTAGAGAGTCCGTTCATTGACCGAGTCTTGAGCCTGTCAGAAAACGGGGCAGACAGACCAAACCAAAACCGGAACTTGTGAAAGACCTCATCTTCTTGCACCTTTGGCCTCCTGCGCCGCGACCACCTTCATTTCGTATGATTAAAAAACAAAAAAAAAAAAACTATCTAGTTCATTAATATCTCTGCATAAATACTATTTCTTTAAGCTTTTACTTTCCCACACTATTATATCTGTAGTTTAGGAGGGGAAGTAATTTAAAAAATTTTGTTTACTTTCTCCGAAGGTTTCTCCGAAGGTAAGAGAAAGTTGTGTGCTGTGTGCCAGTCACACCAGATTTTTTCATAAGGCGAGGTAGAGCCCTTGACCTATGGCTCATAGAGGTAGAGCATTAGCTTGTGGTGCCAAAGGTCAAGGGTCCCAGACGAGAAATGTATTTCAAATGAATCAGATACCAGCCAATTGAAATAAATAGAGACGCGGCCTAAATGGCCTCAGATGCCGAAAAAAGTCCTTAAATAAATTAAAAAAAAAAAAAATATTAGCCAGCTACTTATTATTCTAAAGAATTTTAAATGGCTCTTATTATTAGTGTGTTATTGTTTCCGCTAGGATTTCACAATTTCTTCAATAATAACATAATAAATATGTTTAAAATACACCTACACACACCCATACATATATAAGAGAATTGAAAATAAATGACATAATAATAAAAAAATTTAATCATTAACCTAAATTTATGAGAAATGATGAGACTTGCATTAACGGTTCATTAGAAAATGTTACAAATTTATTATAAAGATAAAATATTGATCTTTTCGATAATGAGACGCGTCAGGTGATGGGCAGTGAATGAAATAGAACAGACACCTGCATCGGCACGCGAATATCTAGCTAGCTAGCGAGAGAAATTAATTCTGATTTTAATCCGGAACTAAATTATGCTAAATCGTTATTTCTCCCATTAGGTACCCTCCCCACTGCCTCTCTGTGGCTCCCTTACGCCAAAAATTACGGGCTGGAACCGTCAACGAGTAAATAAGAAAATTATTATTATTATACCCAGGGCCGCAGACAGACTTGACGGGCCCCGGGGCTACTTAATAATACGGCCCCCTTACAGTTTTTTGTATGTAAAAGGCTCTTGTGGCCTTCATGCCAACAATTTTTTACACAGTTTTTGGCACAATTTTTGAAAGAGTTATATAGCTTGTAATATTTATTTAAATAAAAATGTTATTTAAAAATTTGTCAAAATTCCTAAATATAGGGTTGCCATAATTTATTGAGGCTAGTCCTTTCGGGTGGCCTAGGAGGTATTGAGGTATGGAAATTTTTTTAAAATTTAGGTACTGAAATCTTTGAGCTTAAAGAACCTGGCTCAGGGAAAAAATTTCAAGAAAACGATTTTTCTTAATTGAAATTTTAAGTAGATACTTAGGGCTTATAGCTGGTAGTTCAATTAGGATAGGTGAAAAGGTGAAGACATTTTTATAATGATTGATAATGTTTTTTTTCCAGATACTAATCTTTGTTTCGTCTCTTGTTATGTACACATTTGTTCTGAGGGTGATCCCAACCGGGACCGAAACGTCAACGTGGTGGGAATAAAATAATGAAATACACCTAACTGCAGATTTTCTTCACCTTTTTCACCTATCCTAAAATTTTAAGTTTTGAGCTTAAGGGTCCGGGCCCCTTCAGGAAAAAATTTCAAGAAAATGATTTTTTTAATTGAAATTTTCCCATTAAAATTATTTTTTATGAGAATTATAAGGTCGGAGGGCAAAAGGCCCCCCCCCCCACCCCTGTCTGCGGCCCTGATTATACCCTTAACGCCATTCTCATCTAAAATACAAGTAATATTATTAATTTTAATCAAAATTGTTAGTACTCGTATATAATTGGTAAATTAATTGAGTACATACTTTTTGGTCGATTATATTGAAAAAAAAAAAAACTTGGTGGTGTATGAGACGATAATTAATAGATCTAACAAAACCTTGTAAGATAACAAATTTGAGCCCTCGGGGCATGGCGTAGAGGTTAGCGTGCTAACCTCATATACCAAACGTCGCGGGTTCGGACCCCAGGCAGTCCGATGATTTTATTTAAGCCATCTGGATACCAAATGGCTTAAATAAGAATGCCTGGACCCCATATATGTATATTAATCTCTATAACGGATATCGTAAAAGTCTTAAATGGCCTAAGATGCCGAAAAGACTGTGTGAATGTGTGTGTGAGTGTGAGTGTGAATGAGAAAAAAGTGTGAATGTTTTTTTTAAAAAAAAAAAAAAAAAATAACAAATTTGAACTATTTTTAGTTTCTCTTACCTATATATATGTTGATATATATATAGAGAGAGAGAAAGTATTGGTTTCATGTCAAAGATTCGATGTCGAGATTTTGATGGATATACACGTTTTGAGGTCCCCTGAATCCAAAAAAGTGGTTTTCGCGACATGGTCTGTCTGTGAACAAAATATCTCAAGAACGAAAAGAGCTAGGAGGTTGAAATTTTATATTTAAGTTAGACACCCCCATGGGACGTGACACGAAGCTTTTGAACAAAATTGAGCAAAAAGTACTAGTACTTTACTGATGCACTTTTTCAGTTTTTTTCGATTTTCTCAAAATTTGCTCCAACGATTTTTTTTTTTTAATTCAAAAATCAATTAGTTTTTAGATTCTCTTTAAAATGTATATTCTCATTTTGCCATTGAAATCTTGTGAAGCACACTTTACTCTTGTACTTCATAGCAAAGATAGGAGAAATGGTTGCCATGGTAACAAAATATAAATATTTTTCCATGTTTATAAATTTTGAATTTCACTATACCATACTCAAAGAATCCCGTTCCTGGAAGCTGTAAAACCCAATTTCAGAGACCCTCCAACATTCGCTCAATTCATAAAGTGTGCCAACGAATCCTCCATAGAAGCTCTCCATAAGTACCTCACTACCACCAAAATCAAGCTGTAAAAAACCGGTCGATCAACTACAGACTTGTTAATTGTTTTTTTTTTTTTTTTTTTTTTCTATCAGTGTTACTGTATTAATGTTTTTGCTATTGGTATTATTGTATGATTGTGTTTGCTATCTGTATTATTTTATTAATGTTTTTGCTATTGGTATTATTGTATTAATGTGTTTGCTATGAGTATTATTTTATTAATGTTTTTGTTATTGGTATTATTGTGTGAATGTGTTTGCTATCTGTATAATTTTGTTTTGTTTTTGCTATTTGTATTATTGTATTAATGTTTTTTTATTTGTATTAGTTTATTCTTATTAAGTTTTTTGTTATTTGTATATATTTATATAATTTTTTTGCTATTTAATATTGTATGTATTGGTGAGCCCCGATGGCCACTGGCCGTGGGAATAATAAAAAAAAAAAAAAAAAAATAAAAAAAAAAAAAAAAAATTGAATTATTGAATTTTAATATATCGGCGGAAACTAAATATATGTCGACACGAAAAATCTGGTGTGCAAGCACAGAACACAACTTTCAATTACCAAAGTTGTGTGCTGTGCGACCAGTCACACCAGTTTTTTTGAAATAGGAAATCTTTGTTGTCTCCTCTTTGACATATTCCGCATAGATTGGTTGTTGGCCTTTTCACTATCACTCGTTGATGATTTTTTTTTTTTCCCTCTACTAGAAGTTTATATGTATATTTAGACCGGCCAGAATGCGTTTATAAAACGTTCCGGAAACACGCAGACACGCATCACCAACATCCCACACTCTCTCGGTTGCTTATGTGATGCCAACTATAAACAGACACACCGAAACAAAAGTAAAAAAATTATATATTTAAAAAAAATCATTTCACTTTTCAAATCAGCATTTTGTAAAAATCCATATGACGTCATTTTGAAGTACTGTATGATTTATTTATTTATTTATTTATGTGCCACTTATGACGGGATTTCACTTGCAATGCATTTCTTATCAGCATCCTGTATCAAGCTGAAGAGTATTTGTGCAGTAACAAGTGGAGAGAAAGTGTAAATTCTTCTTTCTTTCACTTGCAAAAATAATAATCAACAAATAATCAGGCCTATTCTCTAAAAAAATTTAAAATCAACAAATGGGTGTTAAAAAGTAATGTAGAAACAATCAGCGTTAAAAAAATGCTATTCTCTAAACAAAGTTTTAACAGCGACGTTAACATGTTGCATTTATTTCTAAGATATCAAAATCATAACCTTACTTTTTAGGTTAAGGACGCCATGTTTATTTTAAACACGACGTTAAAATATGAAAGCCCCCCCCCTAGACATGGCATTAATTTTTAACTCTATTTACTAAATGTTAACGCTTTGGCTTTATATTTTTGTTTACAGAATAGCTATTTGAGACAAGGAAGTGATTTTGAATAGCATTTTTCTAACTCTTACATTACTATTTAACACCTAATTGTTTATTTTAAATTTTAACGTCTATTTTTAGAGAATAGACCTGAATGGGAGGCCTCTTTAATGGAATTTTGATTTTTTAGGACTAAATCAAGGGGGAATGAAGTGATATGAGGGGGGGGGGACGGTGTGATTGAATAAATATTACTTATTTTTGATTCCTAAACTAAGAATAATAAATGATAAACTAACCCTTGAAAAGAGGACAAAAACGTTGAATTAATTTCATAATTATTGTATATAATAATTTTAAAAATCTAGTGGGACTGGTGGCACAGCAGACAAATTTTTCATATCTTCGGTAATTAAAGCCCAAGCAGCATTTTCCGTAAGAATTACTAGCATAAAGTTTTTTTTACTTTTGGAGAGGAAAAATGTAGTTAATTAAACTTATTTATGGAACTTTTTAGTAATAATTTCCTTTAAAGTAAATAGCACAGGAAAAATAACGTTATTTTTACTACCAAATTAAACTTCAAAGTTGTCAACCTAATGGTAATATTCATAGGTAAATATTTGGTGAAATTTACTCAAAGAATTTACTTATAAGTTTTTTTTACTCAAGAGTAAAAATGTTAGTAGCGCTACCGTGGCAAATATTACTTTAAAATAAAAATTACTTTGAAGTAATAAAATCAAGTAGCAGCCACCACTTTGTTACGGTAAAAGTGATAAAATTTCGACGTAATTTCTGAAGTTATTTTCCCATAAAAAAAACCCTTTAATATAACCTATAAGTAAGTCTAACCTAAAATAACTTATAAAAATAACTAAAAGGTAATATTTGTCACTGTAGAGTAAAAATGTCTCTTCAGTATTATTTTTAAGGAATTCTTACTATAAAAATAGTCAAAATGACTTAAAAGTGAAAAATAATACTTTAAAGTAATATTTAAATAAAGATGTCGTATTGTATAATGGTTAAATAATAATAACCTGCCAATTAATGAAATAAACAATAATTTTGGATAAATAAAGACCATTACTTACAAACTTATGTAAATTTGTACCTACCAAAATAATTAAACATGATTATTAGCCGTTTTTTTGAAAATGTTGGTTTTATTTATTTTGACATTTATAAAAAAATATTCGTAAAACTACATATTTGTTAGGGCGCACAATTTTATTCGAAGTATAATCATTATATTTATCAAAAAAATTTCGAGCGTTTGTATTTTCTTCCAATCCATGTCCTCTTTCGCCTGTGAATAAAATTTAACATTTTTCGGCCATCTTCTTTTACCATTAAAATAGACATATTTCTTGATAAACTTGCATGATGCCATTTCTTTAAAATAATTTCCGAATATAAACGAATGGAAAGCCGAGGTTCAACTATCGAATAATTGGGAAAAATTACCAAACCTTCACGTAACCATTATGTACCTATTACGAATCTGTAACGTGATTATTACCGTTCCAGCTAAAGTTTTTGTGTGGTAAAAAAGACCACAATCCTATTCCCCACTTTGGGAATAATCCGGTAATCATACCGATATAAATACGTTGCGCTCTCTGGTAAAAATTACTTTAAAGTTAACTTCAAGGTAACAGTGTAGTCATTTAAACTTTAAATGCTGCTTGGGAGGTGTTGTTCTGTGCTTGTCCCACCAGATTTCTTTGTGCTGGCTTGTATTTAGGTTTCAGAATTCAAGAAACAGAAAAATATATTTTGTTACCATTACTGCTATCTTTTCTATCAAGTACAAGAGTAAAATTTTAAGAAAATACATTTTAAAGAGCAGCTAAAAAATAATTCATTTATGAATTTTAATCAGGGGCGTATAGAGAAATTTTTTCGGGAGGGGGGGAGGGGCCTGATCTCAAAAATTTATCTGCGGAAATTTTTTTTTTCGCGGAATCAAAGTTTTCCGCCATGCTGGAAAATTTTCGCACTGCGGAGCCGAGCAAACATTTCGGAGGGGGGGGGGGGGGCGCGACCCCTCGGCCTTCTCCCCTTATATACGCCACTGATTTTAATCAAAATCTTTAGAGCAAATTTTGAGTAAATCAAAAAAAATTGAAAAAATCTGGTGTGACTGGCGCACAGCACACAACTTTCTCTTACCTTCGGTAATCGAAAGTTGTGTACTGTGCTTGTCACACCAGATTTTTTGTGTCGACATGTATTTAGTTCCCGACAGTACGGAACATTTGAATTCAGATGTAAAATTTATAAGTATGGGAAAATATTTATATTTTGATACCATGGCAACCATTTATCCTATCTTCCCTATGAAGCACAAGAGTAAAGTGTGCTTCAAACAATTTTGAGAGCAAAATGAGAATATACATTTGAAAGAGCATCTAAAAAATAATTGATTTTTGAATTTTAATCAAAATCGTTAGAGCGAATTTTGAGAAAATCGAAAAAAACTGAAAAAGTACATCAGTAAAGTACTAGTACTCTTTGTTCGATTTTGATTAAAAGCTTATTTTTCCAGTCCCGCGGGGTGTTTAACTTAAATATAAAATTTCAGCCTCATAGCTCAATTCCTTCATGCTTAAAATTGAACACACACACACAGACAGACCATGTCGCGAAAACCACTTTTTTGGATTCAGGGGACCTCAAAACGTGAAGATCCATCGAAATCTCGACATCGAATTTTTGACATGAATCCAATACTTTCTCTCTATATATATATATATTACATATATACATAGGTAAGAGAATGTAAAAGTACATCAGTAAAGTAATAGTACTCTTACACTAATTTTGTTCAAAAGCTTATTTTCACATCTCAGGGGGATGCCTAACTTAAATATATAATTTCAACCTCCTAGCTCTTTTTCTTCTTGATTTAAATTGATTACAGACAGATAATTTTGCGGGACTTTTTTTTGGAATCCGGGAAATTTTGACTGTTTCATTCCCATAGTGAATAAATAAAAAGCAAACACTTTTTGGATCCCGGTTTTATCCGATTTTCCCCTACCATTAGCAAAAAAAAAAAAAATTCAATTTAGTATAATAATAATAATTTTATTTCATCTATTAATTTTCAAATTAGAAAACATTGGAGATGATTCATTCTAATAAAATGGGGTTCATCTCTCTCTCTCTCTCTCTCTCTTACTCTGTTTTGCATACCACAAATAAACAAACAAACAAGCTCGAAAGAAATTGATGTCACGTGATGTGTGTCAAATATTCCCCGGAGGGAAAGGAAATTCCTCCCTTTGGTTTTTTTGTTTTTGTTTTATCTATTGTTTGTTTGATTTGATCAAATAATACTTCTTTATTTGAATAATAATAATAATTTTTTTATTAGGTTTGTGTGTAACCAAAAAGAAAAGATCCATTACCCAAATGTATATTTTCTGATAATCATAGAGATATACAAACCAATCATCTAGCTCCAGGCGCGGACTTATCTAAGGGGCTAGACCTCCCCCCCTTATTTATTCTAGTTTCTTTTTTAGTTATAATATTAAAATTATATTATAGGCTTATTATAATTTTTACATTCACTTACCTACCAGGTATATATCAAACAAATAATTCAAAAGTCACACAAGTCAAATGTATTTCTGAGTTTTTATCCCAATAAGAATCAAGGGCTGATCCAGAGTTTTTCGGAAGGGGGAGTAGTCTGATGTGACTGGTTGCACAGCACACAACTTTCTCTTACTTTCGGAAATTTCAAATTGCATTCTGTACTTGTTTAGCAAAATAAATATACAAATCAAATTTTTTTAAGTATTTTAAAAATTTTATATTAAAAATCTGGTGTGGTCGATTTTGTTCAAAAGCTTCGTGTCACGTCCTAGGGGGGTACCTAACAAATATAAAATCCCTAGCTCTTTTCGTTCTTGAGATATTTTGTTCCCAGACAGACATACAGATAGACCATGTCGTGAACAGGGGCGTAGCCAAGGGGGGGGATGGGGGAGTCCCCCCCCCCCAGGTCGGATCGAGTTGGCAAAATCAAGGACCAGTTGATTTGAACAAATAAAAGAAAGCTCAGTCGTTTTTTTTTTTTTTTTTTTTTTTTTTTTTTTTTAAGCATTCACACTTTTTTTCTCATTCACACTCACACTCACACACACATTCACACTGTCTTTTCGGCAGCTCAGGCCATATAAGACATTTACGATAACCGTTATTTATGAATTTATATATAATTAGGGTCCAGGCATTTTTATTTAAGCCATCTGGTATCCAAATGGCTTAAATAAAATCATCGGACTGCCTGGGGTCCGAACCCGCGGCGTTTGGTATATGAGGTTAGCACGCTAACCTCTACACCACGCCCCGTGGGCAGCTCAGTCGTTCATTTGTTATTGGAAATGGAATAATTTTCTTTATTTACTATAATTGTAAAAATAAGGAATTCCAATTAAACAATGTTTTTGATAGAAATATTAATTTTACCATCAATTTTGCGCCATCAGCTCTAGTTTTAGAGATATAGAGAAAATTAAATTTTAATAAATAATCTCCTCAAAAGCGACTCTTATTTTGAAATTTCTATATTTTTTTTAAGTCGTCATCTCTTAAAAATATGGAAATAGTTGAAATACATAGAATTAGAGGTCTATACTGTAAAGTTTGAGCATAATAACACGGCTAAAAGTTTAGAAAAATTGCATTTTTTCATTTTTTTTTTCAGGACACTCCTGAATATAATTTTTACCATCCCTGAATGCAAAAAAGTATGTTTACGATGTATAGTTTTTAACTTTCGAAACGTTAAGCAATGCCAATGGTAAAAGATTCTACTTATTAGGGGTTATCAACGTTGAAAAAACTGAAAAAATTCGATTTTTCTAAAATTTTGGCCCTGTTTTGCACCACTAAATCGCCTCAAATTGGGCTGAAACTTTATATTTATATGTTCAGTGAAACCTCGCTTAACGAGCATAATTCGTTCCAGAATCATACTCGTAAAGCGAAACTGGAATCTCTCATTTGAAAAAAATTTTGCCTTAATTATATTTCTATCAAAAATTTCGTTTATTCCTTTAGATTTTTAATATTAAAATAGCAAATTTAAAGGGGAGGGGACTTTTTTTTCTTTTTTTTTTTTAAACATTCACACTTTTTCTCATTCACACTCACACTCACACACACATTCACACTTTCTTTTCGGCAACTCAGGCCATATAAGACATTAACGATAACCGTTATGAATATATATTATTTAGGGTCCAGGCATTCTTATTTAAGCCATTTGGTATCCAAATGGCTTAAATAAAATCATCGGACTGCCTGGGACGTTTGGTATACGAGGTTAGCACGCTAACCTCTACACCAAGCCCCGAGGGCTGGGAGGGGACTTAACGTTCACACATGTCATATAGCGACTCGGGAACGTCGGGTTTAGCCTCTAGTAAATTAATATATGTAGGATGAAAAAGAATGTGAATTGTACAGTTGGCAAATTGATTAAATTTAGTTGGCATATTTGGCCTTCTCCCCCCCCCCCCCTGAAAAATCTCTTCGCTACGCCCCTGGTCGTGAAAACCACTTTTTTTATTCAGGGGACCTCAAAACGTGTATATCCGTCAAAATCTCGACATCGAATTTTTGACAAAAATCCAATACTTTCTCTCTATATATTAACATATATATAGGTAAGAGAAAGTAAAAATAAAATTTAATTTCCAAGAAAAATATTTATTCATTTATTATTGAAGAGGGGGATGGATGATCGTCTTTTCATCATTCCCCCCTTCCCCCCTTTGTTTTTATTTTTTGAGATTTGGGGGGGGGGGATGTTTGGGCCCCCTATTACTACAACCCTGTTTCATCCCCTCATGTGTTAAGAAAATTTCAATTTCGATTATCCGCTCAGATTCAATTTTTCGCTGTGACTTTAGTTCCCATGCGGCTCACTTGGCTGCGCTAGTGTCTGACATAAGATTGATTTTTTTCTAACCAGTAAACAACTAACCTGTTTAACACGTTGACATATTAGAATTATTTAAATATAAATAATATTTTTTTTGTTTTTCAATCAATATAAGATGTCAAATAATATGTTGGAAGTTATTATTTCTGAAGAGAATACTATACAAGAAATTAAATATCCAATTCACATAGGTAATGCATTTTTTTATAACCTCTCTATGTCATTTGTACATCTCACTGTTAACATTTAAAGTGTGAGTTAGGTAAATTAAAAAACAAAATATAACATCCATCCATATTACATATTCATTTATAATTCATATTTTAATTGTTAAAATTCCAGCCACTTTTGAAGGATGCATTAGAAATTTACCCCTGGGGATTAAAACCTGTGACGTCATTTCTGTTTTTGCTTGGGGGCGGCAAAAATTTTTTTTACTTTCTGTGTTACTTAATTTATATTACATATAAACATATATATACCTCTATATTTTTTATTTATACCATCTTCTATATTTATCTATAAAGAGAGTGTGAGTTTGTTTTTATGTAGGGGCTAAGCTCAGAATTTACTAATTTCTTCCAAAACCTTGGACGCAAATTGCGTCCCTGATTAAAACTCACCAAATTACTTTATATTTTTTGCCAAAAAGTCGTTTAATTTGTTCTCATAATACTCATTTTTTAAAAACTAACAAATGAGCATTTTATCCCAATGGCGGTAAGCCAAAGGGGCAGAATAAAAAAACAAAAAACAAAAACAAATAAGCAATAATGTGATTGCTTAACAATGACCATAGGCTATAGGATGGATGGATACATCTCACTGCCACAAAAATACTTATTTTAAATCTTCAATATGATATTTTATCAATAAATCTTTTTGATTCCATTTTTCTATTCTATATATATATAGAGAGAGAGATATAAGATATTACCTTCTGGGGTTTCTATTAAGCTATATTTAATAATTAACAATTGGAGGGAGATAACAGTTATTGTTAAACCGGGGTTATTTTAAACTATGCAACAATTGAGTAAATTGAATTAATTCGTCTCATTTCATTATTTAATAATTTACCTTTTTCCAGGTCCTGTTTACAACTGTGTTTTTTGTAAACTTAATTTTATAAATTTACATTTCCTTTGGAAACATCAAAAAAAATGTTTGGTGAAAAATATTGACTTTTTGGATAAAAGCAAATTTGATTCTTTCAATGTAAAAGGTAAATATTTAAATAAATAAAATATTTACATGAAGAAGGTATATAGTTGAGTGTTGAAAATCAAATAGGCAGAATGAATGAGCAGGCAGCTAGTTATATTTCAATTTATTATTAAACCAGGGCCGACGTTTCGGTCACATATGGGACCAACTTCAGGGCTACAAATGATGAAAAAGAACATTTAACAGATAGATACAATAAAATTTGAGACATTATCATGATTAAGCTACGTACAGTGAGGGACACTATTAAGTCCCACCTATGCGTTTTCTACTTGTGATTATTTCATTGTTTTTAATATATATTTTTTAATGGAAACTTTCATGGCTCAAACGTAGAAAATTTCCAATAAAGATTTTCATTTTCTTTTATAAAAACAATGAAATAATCACAAGTAGAAAACGATTGGGTGGGACTTGATATTGACCCTCACGGTACAATTGTGTATGCCCAATAAAACTTGGCGAGGATTATATATATATTTTGACACATTAATCTGAGTAAAAAAGAAAAAGAAAAAAAAAAATTTTATGTACTTGATTGTACCTATCTTTTAAATGTTCTTTTTCATCATTTGTGGTCCCATATATAACCTAAACGTCGGCTCTGGTTTATTAATAAATTGAAATATAACTAGCTGCCTGCTCATATCATTCTACCTATTTGAAAATATTTAAATGTGATTTAGTTTTATATTTGAGCCCGTTAAAGCACAAGTGTTGTAACTCCACTTTTTTATATTTTTGAGTTAGGCACGTGTAGAGAAAAATTTGTTCTATTTAATTCACTAATCGTGTATATTCTAGTCCTGTTACTGGAGTTTTATTAATAAAATATTAAAAAGTGCAATGTTGATTTTTATATAAACATTCTAGTTAAGGCTTCTATATCTCAAAACCAGGGAAACTGGACTTAACACCAATTGTGCTTTAACGGACTCATTTATAAATGGATTCAAGATATGTGAGGTTTTGAATGATAGAAACATTTAGATTTCTAACTCAATATATATATACTGTATACACAATATACAGTTGTCTGTAACTGTCTGTAAAATGGGCTAATAACCCGAAATATAGTGAGTTAGAAATATAAATATTTCTATCATTCAAAACCTTGTGAAATCTCCCATATATTAAAAAAATTACAATTTGTAAATATGTTTCCTCTAAAACATACACTATTTTCCCTTCAAATTATATTTCTAACTTTGATTTTTAGAAAAATATTTAAATTTGAAGAAAACTAAAAATTTAAGGAAGAGAAAAAATAAATCAAAGAATAAAATGCAAAATAGCACGAATGCCCAATGCGAAATATGCAATAAAAAATTCACCCGCAACTCTGATCTGAAGATTCATATGCGAATTCATACCGGCGAGAAGCCTTTCCAATGCGCCCTGTGTAAAAGACAATTTAACCGCAACTGCGCCCTGCAAAGGCATATGCGGACGCATACAGGCGAGAAGCCCTACCAATGCCAGATCTGCAGTAAATTCTTTGCAAGAACTGCCCATTTGCAGAGGCATTTACTTGTCCATACCGAGGAGAAACCGCAATGTGAGATTTGTCAGAAACAGTTCACGCGTAAGGCCCAGATTGAAAGACACATGTTGATCCATACGGGCGAGAAACCTTATCAGTGTGATATGTGTGATAAACAATTTAAACAAATCAATCATTTGAAATCGCATTGGCAAACGCATACGGGAGAGAAACCGTTTCAATGTGATGTGTGCCAAAAACAATTTACCAGAAATTCTGATTTGAAAATTCATTTGCGATCTCATACAGGCGAAAAGCCTTTTAAATGTGATGTGTGTCAAAGGGAATTTATAAAAAATTCTCATTTGAGTAGGCATTATATGACACATACGGGCGAGAGGCCTTTTCAATGTGACAAGTGCGAGAGACAATTCAAGCGAAGCTCCCATTTGAAAAAGACATTTGCTTACACACCCCGATATAGGGATTGATTTAACAGTCGCTAAAAAAGCGTCCTGAGCCGGCAAATCTCGTTTCAATTATTTAATAATTTGATTAATCTAAGCTTGTTATAGAGTTTGAGAAATAAATATCATCAGTCTTTTTATTTTCTAAATAAATTTGTTATCTCTCATATCGAATAAAATCAAGAAGCAGAATTTTAGTGATTGAGGGAATTACAAATTATTTCATTCAAATTTTGTAAAAATATTCATTACAAATTTGTTTGCATTCAATATTGAGAGAAATCAAACTTTTTTTTTCGGCGAGATTTTAAAGTGATTGAGTTCTCTTTGATGAAGATAGAATTATTCTTGAAATGTTATCAATAAAAAGGAGTTAGTTTTTTCAAAATCATCAAATTTTGTATTTATTCGAATAATTAAAATATATTATTTAAGAATAAATTAATGAACAATAAATTTTATTTTTTAATCAAATAAGAAAGAAAAGCACAATTATTCTTTTATTCCAAAGTAAAGGCGGCTACAGACGTAACTGCAAATTTGACAAGCATGCATGTGCAATCTTTTTGTACGAGCAAACTGTAGGAGAATTTTGCGCAAGCATTTTAATTGTGCAAGCCGCTTGATGCTCGATTGAATTTTAATCATGCACAAGCATATTTGTGAAAGCAAAAATCTCCGCCATTTTATAGACGTCTTGACATTTAATATTATTTTAATATATATTAATTTCAATTTAAATATTAATATTTATTTTGTCTCTGTTTAAAGCAAGTAAGGATTTCTTGCTATCATCGAATTAATAACCTCCCAAGTTTGACATTTTTAGGTTAATTTTCGGCATAAGCTGTTGCTTGCACAAGCATGCGAAGGGAATTTGTGCAAGCTGGTACAAAAAGATTGCACATGCATGCTTGACAAGTGTGCAGTTACGTGTGTAGCCGCCTTAAGAATGAAAATGAAATCTCTTGTATTATTAAATGAATTTACAATATTACATGGAGATGTAATATTGTAAATTCAATGTATACATTAAATTATAAATAAATAAAATAAATAAAATATTATTAAATGATTTAATATTAAAACTAGTAAAATAAGGAAATGTGTATTTCAAATGGACGTCCCCCCTTCCCTCTCCAAAACACCTGTTGCCCGCAGATACAATCTCCGAGAAGTGTGTCAATTGAGTTATCCTGTTTAACGAGACGAACATCAACACGACGACCTCTGCAAAGATTTTTATAGTCACAATAAACACGTTTATCATTAAAAGATGAAAAACAATAAATTTAATTAAATGAAAATTGATCTCTCCCATTAAATCTCTGAATCCTTTTAATATTTTATTTTACTTTTTAAATTTCATACTTTGACCTCTTTAGGTGAATAAAATGTAGGCGAATAAAAGCAAGGGGGGATGGTGGGGGGAGATAAAGGAAATAATCACCCCTCCCCCTCCCTTCCGACTTTATATTTATAACAATAGTTGATTATTGTATTCTTGTCTGCTTTGTTTCTATGTCAAAAATTATATTTCTGTTTAAATTTGCCAAGTTGACGCTCCCTATTGCAAGGCCCGGGACAGCAGACCCCCCCCCCCCCTTGTTGCGAGGTTCCTTTAGAACTTGTAACTTGAATAATTTCTTTACATCACTTTGAGTGATGTAAAAGAATTGTAAAGTTTTTGTTTATTTTCCATTTGGAATAGGCTATAATTAATTCGATTTACGTAGGTAGGCCTACATAAAATATTTAGTAAAAATTTTACACCCCTCTACCGTGTTGTTTGCTTCATCTCTCTAATAGCAAATGAATTGAATGACCGAGACCTTGGGAGAGAGAGATAAGATAAAATAACACGGATGTCGTGCTAGCCTATATAGATATTATTTCCATGCAAACATGAGATCTATTAGGGCCTAGTAAGAAGAAAATAGTGAGAGAGAGAGAGGGGATGGAATTTTTGATTTAACCGCAAAGAAAAGTATTTGGTTAGATTTCACCGGAATTTGCTCTAATTTATAAATTGAATTAATAAATAAATGACAAACTATAGTGAACGCTATTCTGTTTACTCCATTTTACCTTCATATACACTTCAATTTTTGAGATATCTTGAAAACCCTGAAATTCAAAAAAAAAAAAAATCTGGTGTGACTGGCGCACATTACACAACTTTCTCTTACCTTCGGTATTCGAAAGTTGTGTACTGTGCTTGTCACACCAGATTTTTTGTGTCGACATATGAGCCCGGGCCTAGGGCAGCTCGATTTAAGGGGCGCCAAAAAAAAATAAAGTTGAGCAAAAAAAAAAAAAAAAAAAAAAAAGTCGGGCAGAAAAAATTTCTTCTTCCTAAAAAAAAAGATAAACGGCAGGGGAAAAAATTTTTCGCAGAAAGATTATTGAGTTCGGGCACCCCGAAAAAATTTCTATATACGCCCCTGATTCAGTTAATCAAAAGGGCGGCGCATCAAACGGGGCCTAAGGCGGCAGCCGCCACTGGGTGTGACAACACCTTACTTTCCTTTGAGTAGTTGAATCTTTAGTCCCATTAGATTTTCCAACAAGACAAAATAATCCTCCATATAATATGAAAATGCTGAAAAATAATTCAATTTCAAAGGAAATACAGGTATAGCGTTTTTAAGAAGCTAAATTTGTGCGTCGTGCTCACGTCACATTTCACGAATTTCCTTTTCTATTTAAATAGATATTAAGTTATAGAGAGAGAGAAAAATTTTTTATCTCCTCTTTGACGTTGTTTGTTTTAATAGAGAAATGATTAGAATCAAATTTTAGATTTCAACGAAAAATTTCAATTTTTTATCACGATAATCATTTTATTTAGAATTAAAATTAAACAACATTTTGTTGATAAGAAAATTACACAGTTGATTCTATTCTATTTCGGCTGTTTGATTACATGAAATGAAACAAGGAGGAGGGGGCTAGGGGGGGGGGGAGGGAGAGATTAGGTTTTTTTGTAATAGGCTATTAGCCCAATCTCAAATTAAGATAAGTAAAGCAAATGAAATATTAATAGTTAAGAACTGATCCCCAAACGGGGATTCTTTTGATTCCCTCTTCTTTCTCTCTTTCGTGATTTCTCAGTTGGAAATGCAAAAATGCAACGACAAAATATTTGTAAAGATATTACAGTACAAGAGACAAATTAATTTGTAATACAAATATCAATTATCAAAACGTGTTTTTCAAATGAAACAAATAAAATGCATTTATTAATAAAATTTTAAATCATTATCAAACAAATAATTTCATATCTTTTTTGGAATGCAGTTCTTATTTATTCAAATTAATTGAAGCGAATTTCTGAAACTAGAATAAAATGCAAAACTATAGTATTAGAGAAAATGTTAAGGGTTTCGTCAAAAATTATAAAAATGAAAAGGGAAAATGTATGTATATGTTCTATAGAAATTCACAATTTTCAATGAATCTATTAAATGAATTAAGTACTCATATAGTTCATGAACCAGGGAGTAACGTAGTAATCAAATTTCTTCATTATGGGCTTGGAAATTAGAGAGAGCAACCATAAATAGAAATTTTCTAAATTGGTAATAAACTTGCCCGCCCAAGGCGGGCAATTTGCTCGCCGAGGGCGAGCAAGGGGAAGCAGACCCCCGGCTAGGCGGGCTTTGCGACTAGTAATATTTATAAAAATTATCTACGATTGTCTTTTTCACAATATTTACCCTAATGAAGGTCTTACCCTCGGGGCTTGGTGTAGAGGTTAGCGTGCTAACCTCGTATACCAAACGGCGCGAGTTCGGACCCCAGGCAGTCCGATGATTTTATTTAAGCCATTTGGATTCCAAATGGCTTAAATAAGAATGCCTGAACCCCCAATAGATATTTTGATGAAATAACGGTTATCGTCAAGTCTTATATGGCCTAAGTTGCCGAAAAGACTATATGAGTGTGAATGAGAAAAAGTGTGAATGTTTAAAAAAAAAATGAAGGCCGTGATTGGAGACCGAAACGTCGGCGAATAAAAAAATGTAATAAAATTTTGATATAATTTCCTGGCTGCAACATCCCTTGAATCCTGATTGAATATCTAGAGCCAAGCAAAAATAAAAGTTTATTTATTTTATAGTGGATAATTGGAGATATCAGCCAAACTGATTATTGGCTGATATCGCCAATTCTCCACTATAATCACATCACAGCCACAACCTCAAAAGCAAGTTTTTTTATTTTTCTTAATATGTAGAGGCCTAGTAAAGAATTTTCCAGGCTTGGTTTGAAGCTATCACAATTTTAGATTAGGGGTAGGCAATTCTTTTTTAAGGTGGGGGAGGGGGCTCGCTGGTGTAGCGGTCTAGGGCGTCGGCTTCTACAAAGGAGATCCGTGTTCAAATCCTGGGCGTGAGGAATTTTTCATTAAACAAATATTTAATGTAAACAAATCCTCAAGCAAGCCCTGGATTGGAATATAGGATCCTACCACAATAGCCCCCAGGCCAGCGGTGTAACTAGCCTTTAAGAGCGGAGGGGGCGAAGCTCAACTAAGCGCCGTTTTTTAAGTTGGAATAAATTTAAGAGAAAACTATCATTTTTTTGGACAATCTATGGAAAGAATATGATAAAATCACCGTCCCTGGGTGCCTATGTCGGTATCGAGGGGCACCAAAGGCTAGATGCGTCTGGGGTGGAGGGGGCGAGCGCCCCCTTCGCCCCTACCTAGTTACGCTACTGCCCCAGGCAACTGTGACATCCCGTCCTGTGGAAGGGACGTAAAGAAGGTTCCCTCTCAGTGATGCATTCTTCGAAAGGAGTAGGCTACACGCCGGTCCTGAGGGAGATCCTCCTCAAATCAGGACATCCTCCATAGCATAGAAGAGGTTGGATATAAGGAGCCGGTTGGAACCAGAAATAAGGATTAGTTCACTAGCTAGAGACGAAAGCAGGAGGAGGAGTTAGAGATAGGAAATAAAGGTGTCGGTAGATGGCTAAGGGCAGAGGCCGGTTGGGTTTGAGGTGTGTGTCTCCGTGCACCTCGGGTAAATAAACGGGGATCCCGATAGGAATTTCAAATAATAATAATAATTTGTTTTTTAATTTATTTTAAAGTCTTTTTATTTAGAACCCATTCAGGTCTATTCTTTCAGCAAAAACGTTATCTTTTAACATCTGTAAACAGCGTTAATTCATTTTAACACTTCCTTGCCTCAAAGAGCTATTTTGTAAGCAAAAATTTTAATGCAAAATTTATAAAATATTGAAATATTTCCTGATTTGATTTCTTTTTTAATTAAAATTCAATCGAGATTTTTCTCTCAACTTGTAACGGATATGGATATATTATCTAATAGAGATAATCAAAGAGTGAAAGGCGCTGTAAATGAACGGTGCAAGAGCAGAGAGAAGGAGAACCAGAGTGTATAAAATTCCTCTCTCCTTTTGTGTTTCTTTTCTTATTCAATCAGACATACGTATTTAAATATTAAGGTCCAAAAGAAGAAGCCTTCGTTTTTTGTTTTATGGTTTCTCTCTCTCTAATAGGATTTTATATTTGTTTCCGTAAAGAAATCACTCAAATAATCATTCTTTTACGTTCATGTTTCGATTTTAATAAACTCTAAATGTTTTATTATAAATTGAAGGAAGGGAGCAAGCAGGTCAAAGAATTATTTTTTTTTTAATTTCCAAAAATCCTCTCTGTGTGAGATGTTTTCCAACTTTCCTACCCTAAGAGGAAACTTCGGTAATGTTGAATTATTTGCTGCAAGCTGGGCTCGAACCCAAGTTGTGTTGAAGCTTCAGATTCGTAATCTGCAGTTTATCCGGCCGGCTTGGCCTCTATTTTCTCAAGATTTATTGAAATGTCTTGTTCATTTTGATTTCAGGGGAGTGAGGATGTGATTTCAAGAAAATTTTAAATAAAAAAAGTTGACTTTGACGTGAAAAATTTATATTTAACAGCAAGAGCAAAAAAAAAAAATCCTTAAACTAAATATTTAGAATGAATTGATTTTGAAGCTTTGCTCTCGTTTAGCAGGTGTTCGAGCAGGCTATATAATAAGTTAATTATTAAAATTACTGTCTAAAATTTTTATTTGGTTGTCGACTGTTAGTAAAGAACAGTTTCGGCCAAAACAGTCATCAATTAAATTAAAATTTCCGGCAGCACATCTTAAAGGATTTGTCATTCCGAATGATTCGAGGATAGCAAAATTGTCATGCATAATTTGAAATCTCTAGAGAAGAGTGCAAGGACGGTCCTAGCCTTACATTTTGGGGGGGGGGGGTCACTGTTTTTTTTTTTTTATAGTATAAATAAATGGGCCTGGACCCCAATAAATATATATTAATCAAATATGAGTATCGTTTAAGTCTTAAATGGCCTAAGTTGCCGAAAAGATTGTGTGAATGGGAGAGTGAGTGGGAAAAAGTGTGTGTTAAAAAAAAAGAAAGATTTTTGGGGGGGTGCCACGACCCCCTTGACCCCCCCTCTGGGACCGCCCTTGGAAGAGTGTCGTTTTTGTTTTTATAAGGGTGCCTTTCTACCGACGTCAAGAATGTTCAAAAAATTTATTTATTCAACTGGAAACGAAAAATTTTCCGCATTTATTTTCTATTATACTTATTAAAACAATCTCGGCAAAAGGTCAAATTGAAAATTCCGGATTTTATAACAAATGAATTTTTTCTATATCGACAGTTTTGTCCTTGACTAAGACCTTCTTCAGGAATGTTTGCTCGTGTCTCTTGTTTAGAACTAAACAAAACAAGTTAGTAAAATGACATTCAAATAAGATAATAAGATAAAAAGACCCGACTTGGTGATCCTATTTCTACTGGTCACTTACAATTTCACAATTTATAGAATTAAATATTTTTTTTATTAAATTTGTTTTATATTAATTTATATATACCGGTACCAATGTCTTCCGGGTGACGTTCCACATGCTGATTTCTCGATGTCACCAACCCGAGGTTTCGGCGTACTTGGAAGTGCTTAAGGGGCGCGTCTCGGAAAACGATTAATAGTCGATTCAGAAGCTGGTTTCTCTAGGCGGCAAGAGATGGCGTTAGTTCTGCCCATAGAGAAACAAGCATTTTATCCATTCCATTTGAAAGATTCCAGCTAATTAATTAAAGGCAAAAAATTAATTATTCTTTAACACAATGATTACTAATTTAATTATCTATAAGATATAGAGCGAATTTTTAAAAAATATCTTTTATTTAATGCGATTAATCTAAAAAAAATTTTATTTTTTCGAAAATCAAAAAAAGGACTTCAATCCCAGATAGCACAGTACGTCTTATGTACGTACATAAGACGTACTGTGCTATCTGGGATAAGTTGTAGATACAGTATTTTAAATAGCTTTAATTAAAAAAAAAATTGGTGTTGATAGCTTCAAAATTGTGGCCGCTGAAAACTCTCAAAATCAGCACCTCGAGACCCGCACCTTAATTATAGTGACTGCTGCTCTTCTCCATTGTAGCCTTAACAGGTCTTTGTTCAGGGTTGCTTGATTGTTGCCCAAGTTCTAGGAGGCGGTTCTTTTCCTCCGCCATTTAATTAATTAATCAAATGCCCCCGGGCGTAGTAGGTAGCGTGCCTACCTCCTATACCAAACGTCGCGGGTTCGGACCCAGGCAGTCCGATGATTTTATTTAAGCCATTTGGATACCAGATGGCTTAAATAGAAATGCCTCAACCCACAATAAATATATTCCTTACAACGGTTATCGTCAAAGTCTTAAATGGCCTAAGTTGCCGAAAAGACTGTATGAATGTGAGTGTGAGTGTGAATGAGAAAAAAGTGTGAATGTTTTTTTATAAAAAAAAAAAAAAAAAAAAAAAAAATTAATCAAATACTGAATACGAGAATTAAATTAATTAGAATTAATTATCGTTAATTTAATTAAATCTCGAATTTATACTAAATTCCACAATTATTTTCGAGTAACTGTTTAATTAAATTGACGACTTCTTTCCTTTTGTTAATTAATTACCACTGATTGTTAATTTTTGTTCTTTACAGAAGCATGTTCTGAGAGGCAAGGATGTCGGAGAGCGCGACGTGGAACGAGTCGGAGTTTGTGACAGTAGTGGCCGTGGAGGCCGGCGCAACCAACAACGCAACAACAACAACAACACCAACAACAAACGGAGTCGTTCCTATTGACCAGGAGGCAGATGCAAATACCGCCTCTGCATTCGTCACCGTCCTCAACATCACGTCTGACCAGCCCGTGACCGAGGAGGTCCTCGTCTATCGTCTCCCCGGCGAGCGCCTCGGTTTCGGTCTCAAATTCGAAGGCGGCATCAAAACCCAAGAGAAAGTCAAACGGTTGTTTATCCAATCATGCGCCGTCGATTCGCCTGCGTCACGTGCCAAATGCTCTTGGGGCAGTCTCCAAGAGGGCGATGAAGTTCTCGCCATTGATGGCGCCGCCGTCAATCAAATGACCAGACTTGATTGTGTACAATGTCTCAAAGAGAGTCATGTAGTGCTTAATTTAGTGGTTAGCCATGTTGAAAATAGTGCGCCTGTCTCTGCTCCAACGGTTGTTAGTGAAATGGTTAAAGCAACACCGCCATCGCCTCCTCCACAGCCGCCACCTCCGCCGCCGCCGATTCCGCCTAGAAAGGGTCCTCGACGACAACCAAAAGAGCCTCCGCCCACGACACCGCCGCCACCACCCAGGTAACTTCAATTTCATCTTGTAGTTATACTCATTATTCAATCTAATGTAAACTTCACCCTTCTGAACCCCCCGCTAGTGGGGGATCTTCGCCTTTTCTTAATCAGTCAACTCATTTCAGGCAAGAGGAATCTATATATCGTAGTATACAGTCAGTGCTACCCAACCAAGATTTCCAAAAAGTTGGAGAAATTTTCTATTCAAAATTCATATCATTTGACCTTTTTTTTTAGTAAGATTCTGAGAAAAAGCCGAAGATTTGGGTAAAAGGTGAGTCGCAGATTTTTGGGGGTTGGCAGCACTCTAATAAATTAATTATCCGTGTCGCTGTATACTGGTGCCGGTTAGGGACACGAAAAAAAGTATCGATACTTCCTGGTATCGATACTTTTGTTTCGATACTAGTACTTTTTTACTCGATACTTTTCTTTCGATACTTTACTCATATGAGTACTTGATTGCCGGTATCGAATGAAAAGTACTCATTCAAAAATAATTTTTTTTTTTAAGTTTTTTTCGGCATCTTAGGCCATATAGACAGACTTTAAACGTTGTACAAATATTTTGATTGCCATTCTACCAAAGAATATAGTATATTCTTTTATATTTTATATTATTTATTTCATCATATTCCTAATAATTATTTATTAATAATGAAAAATTTGATACTTTTTAATAAAAACCCTTTCATTTAATAACATTAAATTTCTAATTTAATTTTTTTTTTTTTTGTATTATTGCAAACTGTATTTACTAAATTTAAAAGTGCGCAAATATTACATAGAAAGGCCAATATATAAACTAATAAAAATACTGGTCGACAAGATTTCTTCACAAGAAATCTGATTAGTGAATTTAGTACCTACTGGTATCGATACTTTTCATCCGATACTTTCTGGTATCGATACTTTCCTTTCGATACGATACCAAGTACATGTATCGATACTTTTTTTCGATACCGTATCCCTAGTGCCGGTGTCTCCGTCTGTCTGTCTATCTTTATCCAATCCGTTCGCCATCCCCGATCTCTATGAGGAAAAAAATAATAAAAATTTATTAAGGAGTCAAAAAAAATCCAAGACATAGGCAGCCAAAATTATTTCTTTTATTATTGCCGTTCCAGGCTCAAAAATTTTTTTTGACTGCTTAATAATACTTCCAGCCACAAAGACATATCTCATAATAAAAATTTAATTATATAACAATTTTTATTAATTTTAATTTGGGAGATTTAATTATTTTAATTAATTAGCTTTAATTTTTCATAAGGCAAGATAAAACTCAATACTTTCCATTGTGCTTGGACCCCATATATGTATATTAAATCAATAACGGATATCGTAAATGTCTTAAATGGCCTGAGTTGCCGAAAAGACAGTGTGAATGTGTGTGTGAGTGTGAGTGTGAATGAGAAAAAAAGTGTGAATGTTAAAAAAAAAAAAAAAAAAAAAAAAATTCCATTAGGCAAATTCTGGAATTTTTTGCGCCTCCCCTTTTGAGAATTTACGGACCTGAATATTTTCCCTGGATTCTCCATAATGTCCTCAAATTTTCGTGAAAGTCTGAAAAACACTCCCACCTTCCTAAAACACTTTATGTAGCAAAATCGGATTTATAGCCCCGTGGGGTAAGACTTCGGAATGGACTCTTGAACAGCGTTTCTTAAAGTAATGGGCCGCGGCCTCCTAGGGGGCTCTTGTATTTGTATTTATGGCAACCGTAGGACGTTCCATACCACCCATCCGAGTTTCCGCCGCTCTTGGCATTGCTTCACGACAACAATCTTGATGGCTGTTGCTCTTCTCTTCAGCCAGATCCCCCAGCAAGCCACTGACTTGTTAGCTATCTCTATAAATATTCTAATATTTATGAAAATTGTGTTTCAACCTCCTCCTCTTTTTTTTTTATTCATAGTCTAAATATGGAAAAAAAAATTAATTATGAAATTACTTTTCACTTAAAAGGTGAAATGGTAAATAGAAAAAAAAGAAAAACCTTTCGCTTTCTACTTAATTAACTTAAATCAAATTGTTCTGACATTTAGAATATCTATTTAAAATAATATTTGGAAAGTTTATATTATCCGTGTTTTTTTTTTTCATACTTTTTTTTACCAAGTTTACTGGCGCCAGTAAAAATTAGTCTGGCTTTTATCCGCTAGATTGCAGCATGTGTCTGATGTCTGTTACAGAGGCTTCGAGGATCAGACCAAATCAAAAAAGACGTTTGCCTTCGATATCGCAACGGTCCCGCCCGAGGCTGAGGTCTATTTGGATCTAATTCGTCAAGAAGAACAGAATCGTCTCAATGGCGAGTCCGAATCCGATGACACAGGCTCGTCGATCTCCACTGTCATTGACCGTCTCCCTTCTTCAGTCTCCTCAACTTGCAATTCTAGTTTGGACAGCATCAATATCGACCTCGCCAAAGTTCTCGGTCCATTTGAAAAACTCGAGCGGGAATTCGAAGATGATGAACAATCACCGACGACGACAACGACGACGCCAACAAATGCAACGACGTCATTACAACCGCCGTTGAGTTTCCAAGATGCGCCTTTGAGTTACGGCGATGAAAAAATGCCGCAATTGATTGCTCAAAGGGAGAGTATACACCGGGCGGAGGAGGAAGAGGAGGAGGAGGCTAAAGAGGAAGAGGAAGAGGCGCCGGCGTTGCCCCCGAAACCGCTCCCTCGGAAAGAAACAAACAACAACAACAACAACAACAAAGTGTGTAAACAAAGAGCGCCGACACCTCCCGAGGTGGAAGAAGAGGAAGAGGATTTAGAGGAATTAGAGGATACCGTTGACGATGAAGACGACGAGGACATGTTCCCCGATTGGGCGATGAATGATTTGAAAATCCCGAACGGACACGAGGATACCGAATTCAAAGTGACTTCAGTTCTGTCATCTGAGGCCTCCTTCTTTCCATTCCATTGGGGCGTATCTTCGCATCTGGCCACCATCGGCGAGGATGAAGAAGACGAAGAGGTTGAGGAGGACGACGAGACATTGACGCCGCCGCATTTAACGTAAGTTGAAACCATTATTCCCTTTATAAGTATAAAACCACCTCACCTTAGCTGCCATTTTAGTTGCCTATTCATTCAATTGCAGGCGTGCTTGATTTTTGCTTCTCTCTAGCGGACATTTACTCAACTATATTATGTTGAATGATTTTTCTTTTATACATAGCCGGCTCTTAACTTTAAGAGATTTAATTAACAATCATTTAAAATTTGATTTATATTAATTTAAAGTGTTTTTAACCCTTGACCTTTGACTCAGAGTTAGAGCATTAACCTCTGATACCAAAGGTCAAGGGTTCGCATCCTGTCTCATGCTACAAATTGGTAGTCAATCCAATTCAATTAAATAGAAAATGGGGTCTAAAAGGCCTGTAATGCCGAAAAAGACCTTAAATGAAATAAAAAAAAAGAAGTTTTTTAAAATAAATTCCTTTTAAGTTGTTCTGTGCTGCTATCTGGTGGACACTTGATCAACTTAAAAATAATATTTTTCTATTTAATATTTTATTCGATCTGTGCTGCCACTCGGTGGACACTTGATGAACTTAAAAATAATATACTAAAATTATATTTATATATAAAGGGCTGGCTAATTAACGCAAAGACTATCTCTTGCCAAGTAATTAATTACTAACTAGCCGCACCGCCTGCCATCGGCAGGACATTTAATTAACTATTAATTAGCTTTGATTTTACATAATTAATTTTTTCTTGAGTATTTTTCCTGAACTTTTAGGGGGGGGGCGGGAGTAAACTGGTGTGACTGGTGGTCGCACAGCACACGACTCTCTCATACTTTCGGTAATTTAAAGGTGCATTCCGTACTTGTTTACCAGAATATATTTACAAATCAAATTTTGAAGTATTAATTTTTAAAATTTTATTTAAAAAAAAAATATAATTTTCAAGAAAAATATGTTTCTCAAATCTCGGGGTGGCCTTGCCTCTACGCAAAGATGTGATCTGAGGGCGGATCCCACCACACTCAACTCTCATCAATATATATATAGAAATATTCTATATTTTATCGGTAGACAAACTTTTTTCTATATCTAAATTCTAATAAAATATCTCGAGAAGGTGATATACTTCAATTCAAAGGTCACAATTATTAAAATAATAAATTCAGGAATACTTTCACTATCATTTCGTTCAAATATCAATTTCCAAGAAATTTATTTATTTATTTTTTTTGCATTTGGACCAATCTCAAAAGGTGTGGGTGTCTCTCTCTCTCTCTCTCTCTTATTCTCTTTGGCTGATTGGATAAGTAGGTAAAATTCCTTGGAACCTGGGCTGTGGGCTCTCTTTTAATCCCAATCCACATTCCACATCCAGTAACACTTGAACTTTACAAGAATACCAAAAGCTTTCTCTCTCTCCTTCCAATAACTCATTTAAATATTAGATAATCAATGGAGAAAAAATATTTGATTAAGGCATAATGAGCTAGAGAGATTTTGATTAAAATATACAAATCAAAAAATATACTCAGACGTAAAAAATGAAACTGTAAGCATTCCCCTTTTATTTTATTTTAAAATCAATAATTGAAAATATTAATATATTCAATTATTAAAATATTTTCTATTATTGAGATTTATAATAATGGTGCTGATTGTTTGATTTACTTAATAAAAATTCAAACAAAGCGCTATTGAATATTCTTTGCTCCCGTTGTATATTCGTTGCTCTGAAATTCATCTCCTGTTTGTTTTTGACGTTTCTCTTTTACGTGTTCATCAATTTTCTTCAATTTCTTCTTGAAAAATTCACTATTTAAATGGTGAGTTGTTGAAATTTATATTTATAAACATCTATTTAATAGGAATTGTTCAAAGCTATTATTAATGGTGTTATTATTATTTTTTTTTGTTGTAAATTAATGACTTTACTCACTGATATAATAGATATTAAATTAAAATAATAAATTGATTTGTTTATATAAATTCTCTATATAATATTCAATAACTATTAAATATGAATTCGTTTTGCATTTAATAAATAAATTAAAGGAAAATTTAATCTTTTATATGAATTCTTAATTTTATTACTTTCCAATTCAAAGGATTATTTATAAAAACATAACTAAAGAATTTAGTGAGTGAAGATATTAAAATCCACAAATAGTGATACTCTAAGGGACGGTTGCTTCATTTCTTCTCAACTAGCTATCCTTCGGATAAGCTAATTGACTATGACTTTCGAGTCTTTTCACATCTAGATGAGCTAATCATATGATTAAGCAAGAGCAAAGTCGTAGTTTCTAGCTAAGACCAAGAGCGAATTCAGAGGAGTTTCTCGGGGGTTAATCTGGTGTGACTGGTCGCACAGCACACAATTTTTTCTTAATTTCGGTAATTTAAAGGCGCATTCTGTACTTGTTTGTCAGAATATAATTACAAATCAAATTTTTAAGTATTAATTTTTAAAATTTTACATTTAAAATAAATATTTTTTCGAAAAAAAGTATTTTTTTTTAATATCGGGGGGGAGGGGGGGGGGGAAGGAAATTACTTCCCTTACCCCCTCCCTTGTATCCATCCGCCCTTGGCTAAGACCCTAAGTTCGGTAAAGGGGTGAAATTAGAAACACAATCCTTATTTTTGGAAATTTTCATGTTTTTTTGTCAAAAAATTAATTAGCTTTATTTAATTATTTTAATTTTTAATATTTTTTTTTTTTTAAATAATGCCTTTATTAAGTTGCTAACTTCACAAAACCCTCTTTATATCTCAGATAACTAATGTGAAACAAGTAGAAAACGCATGGGTGGGACTTAATATTGTCCCTCACTATACATCAGTAAAATACTAGTACTTTTTGGCCAATTTTGCTAATTTACACGAATTCGGAGGTTGCCTAACTTAAATATAAAATTTTAACCTCCTAGCTCATTACCTTCATGGTCAAAAATGTCCCACACACACACACACCAATTTGCGGGACCCACTTTTTTGGACTCAGGGGACCTCAAAACATGTATATCCATCAAAATCTCGACTTCGAATTTTTGACATGATTGCAATAATCTCTCTCTCTATATATTTCATATATAGGGTAAGAGAAAATAAAAATAAATATATCTGTACATCTAGTAACCCTTGCTAATCTCCTCAAATACAATAAAATTGAGAAATTACTTTTGAATAATTTCAACAAGTAATTAGAACTTGTTTTACTAGAACATTTTGTCACATTAAAGTAAAGTAGAAAAAAATTAAATAAAATGATTATAAAAGGCCTATGTCTGTATGATTGCCTTTAGATATTCTTTATTTAATGTATTTTAAATATTTATCCTTTCTTTATAAGAAATAATAAAAAGTAAAAAGGAGTAAAAAAATTTCTTTAATCAGCTGTGAGGTTCAATGACATTACATTTATAAAAGAGGTCAAGTTCAAAGTTTATTGCTCTATTAGCTATAAAAAATTGAAAAATATTCTTTCTTTTGTGTTTTTTTATTTCTACTCTCTTATTATTATTATATCGTTCTTTAAAGGATGTTTTAATTATTTGTTAATCAATTTATTTTCAATTTTCTTCTTGATAAGAAAAAATCTGGTGTGACTGATCGCACAGCACACAACTTTCTTTTACCTTTGATAAGTTGTGTTCTGTGCTTGTCACACCAGATTTTTTTGTGTCCACATATGTTTAGATTCCGCCGATATATTAAAATTCAAGATGTAGTAAGATTTATAAACATCATACTTATATATAAAAGGTTAAGAGGGTGTCCGATGTGTGAAACAACCAATCAGGCCTCAGGGATAGCGCCATGGTAACAAAATATAAATATTTACCCATGTTTACGATTTTTTTTATTTATTTACATTTTGAATTCTAAAATATCGGCGTAAATTTTTTGTCTGTGTACCGGGAGAGTCCCGGAAAGGATATGATTCACAAAAAATCTTAAGTTCATGAATAATTAACCACTAAAATAATCTCTACATATAAAAATGAAAAGGGAAAATGTATATACCGGTATGTATATAAGTAGGCGAGCAAGGGGGTCCAGGGGCGCAGCCCCTGTCAGACGGAAAGCCCCGCCGAAGGCGGGGCTTTGCGTCTAGTGGGAAAATATTTATATTTTGTGGCCATGGCAACCATTTATCCCTCCTAACAAGTACAGTGTGCTTCAAACAATTGGGAGGGCAAAATGAGAATATACATTTTAAAGAGCATCTAAAAAATAATTGTTTTATGAATCCTATGAAATTTATGAATCCTATGAAATTGTCAGAGCTAATTTTGAGAAAATTGAAAACTGAAAAAGTGCATCAGTAAAGTACTAGTACTTTTTTGTCGATTTTGTTTAAAAGCTTATTTTCACGCTTCAGGGGGAAATTATGTCTGACAAATGATGAACCTTTTCACAAACACAAGTGCGAAGTCGCTTTGGCAAGATTCTTAAAGGAGAAGGGCACAAAATAATTTTTTTAGAAAGTACCGGTAGCCATCAGTATCATTTGATAGCTGGGTTGTCATTTTTATTAAATAAAGCCATTTGGCCTGACTAAGAGCAATAAAGACATCTATAAAATTTCAAGTGGTTAGAATAAATAAACAATAATTTAAAAAAATATATTATTTTAAATAAACATAGGACTTTGCTCAGGGGCCCACATCTTGTGGCTACGTGGATGGCGGCCACGAGTTACCCGAGCTGGGACAGGCAGTCCTTCAGTTCTTAAATGACTGCCTCTTCCTTCCTCTTTTTAACAGGTGTCAGACCGTGCGACGGGCCGGCCTGATCTATTTCTTTCGGTCGTAAAAACGTATGATAAGGTTGGAGGGAAAGAGTGGGTCCGCCGATCCCGCATCGCGGGACAAGGCGAGGAGAGAAGAAGAATAAGAATTAAACATAGAACTATTGGTGCATTTTTACTTTCTCTTACCCTATATATGAAATATATAGAGAGAAAGTATTGCGATCATGTCAAAAATTTGATGTCGAGATTTTGATGGATATACAAGTTTTGAGGTTTTGAATCCAAAAAAGTGGTTTTCGCAACATGGTCTGTCTGTCTGTCGTGTGTGTGTGTGTTCAATTTTAGTCATGAAGGAATTGAGCTACGAGGTTGAAATTTTATATTCAAGTTTTGTACCCTCCTGTATCGTGAAAACAAGCTTTTATTCAAAATCGGCCAAAGGGTACTAGTACTTTACTGATGCAGTTTTTCAGTTTTTTTCGATTTTCTCAAAATTCGCTCTAACGATTTTTTTTTACATAGGCCTACTCTTTAAAATGTATATTCTCATTTTGTCATTGAAATTTTCTGAAGACCACTTTACTCTTGTACTCCATAGGAAAGATAGGAGAAATGGCTCCCATGGTAACAAAATATAAATATTTCCGATACTTATAAATTTTACACATCTGAATTCAAATGTACCGTACTGTCGGGGACTAAATATATGTCGACACAAAAAATCTGGTGTGACAAGCACAGAACACAACTTTTACCGAAGGTAAGAGTAAGTTGTGTGCTGTCCGCCAGTCACACCAGATATTTTAGATTAAAATTCATATAAATCAATTATTATTTAGATCCCCTTTAAAAAGTATATTCAGTAATAGTGGAAAATTGTTTAATAAACTCTTGGCTGTTTTTTTTTTTTTTATTTTTATTAATTTGATGAATCTAATAAAAATAGAAAATAATTTTTTATTTATTTTATTTTTTTTTTTGCTCGATTTAATTGATTCTGAGAATGGGTGATTGTCAGGTTTTATTTTTAGACGATGCACATAGGAGTATTTGACGTAAAAACCCGATCAAAATAGAAAAACTCAAAGTTTACCTAATGCTACCCAAAATGGATGTTTCTTCATCTACTATAACCGGCTTATTGGAATCCAGCCCCCCCGACCCTTCCGGGTCGGCTATCTGGTCACAATGACAGTCGGAACCCAGTCATTGTTTTAACTGCTTGTCTTGTTTTTAGGCGCTCTTATTTTCGTTACTCAGTTTTTTGTGCAAAATGTCTTCATGCGGCGGTCAACAGAAAAAAAACGACTTGAATGTGGAAATTGAAGGTATGCTCTCTATATTACAGTATATTTGATTCAGTTTGAACGTAATTATCACTGTTTTTTATCAATATCAAAAGTCGCTTTTTTTGAACATTTTTTTAAAGAAAATTTCAGACAAATTAGTGTTTTTGTTTATGTGTCGCGGCTTGTCGCCTCAAACTTTTTATATGGGCATAAAGTTTAGTCTTTTAGGATGTAGAAACAAGAAAAACATTTCACCCCGACTCACCCCATATTTTTTTATTAGACTTTAAAGTGAACGAGGGAACAGAATCATTAAATCGATTTAGTATAATTTTAGTTTTCTTTTGTTATAGATCCTTTGGGAAGAGTTAAAAAAATTACCAGAATGGAGTTATATGATATTTTGAAAGAGTTCAAAGGGAAAAAAATAGAAGAAAAAATGAATTTGATGGAAGAAAGATTCATTCAACTAACTTCATGTCCTCCCGAAGAACGGAGTCCCTCGTTCACGTTAAAATACTATAAAAAAATATGGGGTAAGATGGGGGGATATATTTTTCTTGTTTCTACATCCTAAAGGACTGAACTTTATGCCCAGATAAAAAGTTTGAGGCGACAAGCCGCGACACATAAACAAAAACACTAATTTGTCTGAAATTTTCTTTAAAAAAAAACGTACAAAAAAGCGACTTTTGATATTTATAAAAAACAGTGATAATTGCGTTTAAACTGAATCAAATATACTGTAATATAGAGAGCATACCTTCAATTTCCACATTCAAGTCGTTTTTTTTCTGTTGACCACCACATGAAGATATTTTGCACAAAAAACTGACTAACGAAAATGAGAGCGCCTAGAACCAAGACAAGCGGTTGGACACAATGACTGGGTTCCGAGTGATGTTATGACCAGGAAGCCGAACCGGAAGGGTCGGGGGGGGGACTGGATTACTATCAAGGACGGATACAAGGGGGGTGTAAAGGGGGTAATAACCCCCCTCCACGAGATTTGAAAAAAAATACTTTTTTTTCGAAAAAAATTTTATTTTTAATGTAAAATTTTAAAAATTAATACCTAAAAATTTGATTTGTACGCGTATTTATATTCTTATATAAGGAAAATAATAAATAATTGGCCAGAATGCGCCTTTAAATTTTCCGAAATTAAGAAAAAATTGCGTTGTGCGACCAGTCACACCAGGTTACCCCCCACCCCTCCCGAGAAACACCTCTGGATCCGTCCTTGATTCCAATAAACCGGTTATAGTAGATAAAGAACCATCCATTTTGAGTTTTTCTATTTTGATCGGGTTTTTACCTCAAATACTCCTATGTGCGATGGATGGACAGAGAGCCAGCTTCTTTGACTGTTTGTCATTTGCTTTCATGATCTTCCCTCTCTTTCTATTTGGGTGAATAAATCTCAATGCATTAATCCAATACATTTTATTTAGTTTTTACTTTTTACTTATGAAATGCTAGTGGCCAAGTTTGAAACTAAGGTGCTATGAGAATCTAAATAAATCTCGACACAAAACATCTGGTGTGAACAACACGGTGCACAACTTTCTCTTACTTCGGTAAGAGAAAGTTGTTCTGTGCTCCAGTCACACCAGATTTTTTATGAAAAATTCAAGTCCATTTTTTATAAAATTTTATAGATTCTTTAATTTTTTTTTTTTTTTTTAAAAAACATTCACACTTTTTTTTCTCATTCACACTCACACTCACACACACATTCACACTGTCTTTTCGGCAACTCAGGCCATATAAGACATTTACGATATCCGTTATTTATGAATTTATATATATTAGGGTCCAGGCATTTTTATTTAAGCCATCTGGTATCCAATTGGCTTAAATAAAATCATCGGACTGCCTGGGGTCCGAACCCGCGACGTTTGGTATATGAGGTTAGCACGCTAACCTCTACACCACGCCCCGTGGGCATAGATTCTTTAATATTTAGCCCTGTTCTGAAAACTTGGAAACGCACAAGAGCTCATGACAAGAGCCTAGAGTAAATTTAATAATCAACCGTACGCTGGCGCCATCCTATCTGTGAATCGGATGAACTAATTAATTTGCGATTAACCATCATTCCAAATTCTATTTATAATGGACTTGTATTTTTTATAATAAATGGCCGGGATCAAAAAAACAAACACTAATACGATATTAACACTACTCTATCTCAAAAACAACTAATAAAGAACATGGTGACTAGATCAAATACCGCTTGTTGAGTGACGTAACAATTTTCTCAGCTTCTGATTGGTCAAAGTCTAACTGGTGATTAGCTACCGCCAAAAATTAAGAGATCCCGCCAATATTATAATTCATATTTTGATAGAATATATATACTTCATTGGAAAGTTAGGAGTAATGGTTGCCATGGTAACAAAATATAAATATTTCCAAAATTTATTAATTTTACATCTTGAATTCTAATACATGTATATCGGTGGAAACTAAATATCGACACAAAAAATCTGGTGCCACTAGTTACACCAGATTTTATATAATAAAATTCCTAATAATTTGCATAAAATAAAATGATAGACTATAATAATAATAATATTAGCATTAATTTTTATTAAATCTATTAAAAATAATATATGAATGAAATTAGTCACTATAAATGATTTGATTGTTGTTAGCGCTCACAGCGCCAATGTCGTCTTTCCTCCCGGCAAGTTGACCAATCAGTCTAAAGGAGATCGTCGAGTTTTGACCCACCCGTTCGCGAGTGAGAAATGTATTGTGAATTTTTATTTATAAAGTGCATAATTTGTGTTTAAATTAGTGATTGATTAATATCCCCGGGATGTGTTCTGTGTTTAATAAGTGTTTGAAAATACCAAATGGAGATGACTTTTGGAAAATATCAAATGGATTTGCGATTGGCGTGGAATCACAACGGTGAGTTGAGATCCTTTTATTTAAGCAAATGGTCAAAAAAGATGTCGACGTCTGTTTGATCGATATTCGATTTAATTTCATTTTTAGTAATATTTATTTATTTATATATATTTAGTGTTTATTTATCTATATTTAATGACATTTTACTACATGTTTTTATTTATTTTATTTTTTTTTTTTAAGATGTTTGCTTTGTTTTGATAAGCCATTTATATTTATATTCAATCATTCTCTCTCACATACATATATCGATTTTCAGATTTCTTAATTCATTGAGACCCATCAATTGGGCAAAGAATATAATACGAATATAAGACACACACACACACACACATAGAGGCGGGCGCTTACACTCACACAACCGTGACTTTCGCGCGCCCGCGCTAACACACACACACACACACACACACATAATACGCGCGCGCTTTCGGACTCCCGCGCTGACACACATACACACAGACAGACACTCACACAAACATGGGCTTTCGCGCGCGACGCGCTCGGACACATAGGCTCTCACAGACACACATATACAGTGACGACGTTTTTTCTCAGAGGGGCGGGGGAGGGGGCATGAATGGGGCAAACTTGTCAATAGGGAGGAGGGGGGTGGACAATATACATTAAAGCTATTAAGCCTATCAAAATAGAGAAAAAAAAAAATTGAATTAAATTCAAAACTTTTTTTTTTAATAAGGTCTGTTTCGGCCAATAAGACCTTAAATTAAAATTAAAAAAAAAAAAAAAAAATTATTGTTTAAGTAACAATATTGTTTAAAAATAACAAATTTATATATATCATCCCACTACTTTGGTTTCAAGCTGACTGGAGGGGAGGCATCCAGGGGGCACATGCCATTGTCGGAACTCAGTCAATTGAAATACAAAAATCTGGTGTGAACAGCACGGCATCTCTTACCGAAGGGTAATTTGTGTGCTGTGCACCAGTCACCAGATTTTTTGTGTCGAGATATATTTAGTTTCCCATAGCAACTAGTAGCTCTGTTTTTCTTGGAAACAATTAAAGACTGAAATAAAATAAAATAAAAAGAAAAAGATTTAAATTCCGTTACCATGGCAACCATTTCTCCTATCTTTCCTATGACGAACAAGAGTCTTCAGACAGTGGTGGTTCCAGAGAAGTTTCTCGGGGGGGGGGGGAATCTGGTGTGACTGGTCGCACAGCACACATTTTTTTTTATAATCGGTAATTTATTGTTTACCAGAATATATATACAAATCAAATTTTTAAGTATTAGTTTTTAAAATTTTATATTAAAAACTCATTTTTTTTTAACTCGAAGATTGAGCGTGTTCTTGTTTATTATATCGATGATTTGCTATCAGTCGTATAAGTTTTCTAATTGACGATGAAGCAACCGGCCCTAAGTGCATCATTAAAATAACATTTTTAAAAAAATTGCAACAAAACATAAAAATATTATCTAAGAAAAAAAAATATTGCAACCCATTAGGCGACAATCACTTTATCTATTTCACCTTCTGTTTGTCGAGAAGGTGATCAAATAAACTCTCTTTCCCTTCTTGGGAGTAGGAGAGAGAGAGAGAGGGCCCACATACTCGAAAATATGTAGCCTATACATTCCATTTTATGCAATCCCATTCGACATTTTTGAATCTGATCCAAGAATATTTTATAAAAGTCAATTGCATTTGGATTGAATTTTTTTTTTTTTTTTCTTTCGTCCCACTCTCAAATTTACAAATAAAAAGTGTGAAAACAAATATACTGTATATTAATGAGAACGAAAGAGTGAGAGAGAAATGGGAAGGGAATAAATCACTGTTCACTGATTTCACTAGAATGCTCAGGGGCCCACATCTTGGGAGTACGCGGATGGCGACCACGAGCTACCCGAGCTAGAACTACCAGTCCTTTTCTTTATATGTCTGTCTCTTCCTTCTATATTTTCAAAAGGAGTCAGGCCGTGCGACGGGCCGGCCTTTTCTATTTCTTCCGGTCGCAACAAATTCATTCAGGCGACCCCGCACTGCGGGAATAAGGCTAGGAAAGAAGAGGACTGATTTCACTTTGCACCCTTTTGAGTATTTTTTACGCTAATGTAGATTAAAAATGTTGAAATTGATTGTGATGATAAACGATTACACACAATTTTTAATTTTAGGGAACATATAATAAATAATACAATTATTAAAAATTCACGCATTATATTACAGATTATTTTTTATACACAAGAGTTTTTCCTTTACTATTTTATAACTAGCATTTAAATACGGATAAATTACATTTATGTACAAAATAAATACTTTAAAATATTCCATATACAAAGAGCCGCATGTGGCCCGCGAGCCGCAGGTTGCCGACCCCTGCACGTTTCGTTCGCCAATCGCGACCTTCATCAGGGCAAATATTGTCATATAGACCAGGGGTGGGCAAATACTTTTAAGCGCGGGCCAAAATGAAATTTTCAAAATGTCTCCCGGGCCGGAGGTATCCCGCGTACGCTTTCCACACCCGAATGTTTTGGGTGGAGTTTTTCCCTGCCCAAGAAGTTTTTTTAGGCAAAAACACTCTAAGTATCATTTTAAAGCATTTGGACAAAGAAATTTGACAGTTAATAATAGATAATAGTAATAATAAATTGTCTTACTTGGGTGTCCATGCGAACAATTCGTGCCCAGTAAAATATGTCACGTAATTTTTAAAGAAATATGATCCATTATATTAAATTAATGGTCATTAAATAAATCAGTTAATGAAAGATTATAATCGAACAGACCTAGTATGTTGCGTACATAAAAGTAGTGATATGGTTACGGCTCTTCGAAATTATAATACTGTATTATTTATATATTTGATTATTTATACTGTTGATTTCAACAAAAATCGCATAAAAAGGATTTTTCAACGGGCCGGATAAAGTAAGCAAAAGGGCCGGATCCGGCCCGCGGGCCGGCTTTTGCCCACCCCCCTGATATAGACAATATCTTGACA
>JAKCPI010015804.1:0-10455 GCA_023213315.1 Euborellia annulipes | reverse complement strand
TAGTTCTCCCTTTCTCTTTTTTTTATCCAATTGTCTGTCACTCTTCGTTTAGGGATGATTGACATAAAAAATACTAAATTCCACTTTCAATTATTATTATAATTAGCAAATTCTGAGTCTGCCTGATTGGCTACAATTGTATGTGGTCACTCATACGGATACTTTATAAATTTAAAGTAGCTATTTTTAAAAATTTTATAGTCCCCCTAAGCCGGATTATATTTAAGCGAGAATAATTTTAATTCATCAATTTTTAATTGAACACTTGCGTCAGTAGCGTGACTAGGTGGGGCTAAGGGGGACGCTCGCCCCCCGCCCCCAGGCGCATCAAGCCTTTGGCGCCCCCTCGATACAGACGCCCTAGGGCTTTTATGATATAGCCCAGGGACGATGATTTTTTATCATATATTTTCCATAGATTAGTCGAAAAATGTAGAGTTTTCTTTTAAATCTATATTACAACTCCTAGTTGAGCTTCGTCCCCTCCGCCCTCAAGAGGCTAGTTACGCCGCTGCTTGCGGCAGTAGACAAAAGTGTTCATGTTTTGTATTGGCGCAAATAGAAAAAATACTGACATGTTTTTTACTGGCATCAGTATAACAATCTAAATCTAAACAATTCTTTAAAATAAAATACTACTTTAGATCATGAAAAAATCATTAAAAAATAAACTGTTAATTTTAATTTTAAAATTTAAAATAAATATCTGATTGAATTGCGAGCTTATTTTGATTGTTGGCGGTCAGCGATCGCAACGCCCTCATTTCCCCCGAACTAGCTTTTCTTTTGTCGTGACAAGTGAAAGTGCTTTTTAGTGTGTTCCATCATTTAATTATAAAATTAATTATTTCAAGTGTTTGTAATTAATTCGTTTATTAATAAATTTGTTCCTGGAATAATCAAAATATACATGAATTGGCTTCTTTGACGATTTTTTCAAGGTAAATAAAATAATTTTCATCATTTTTTTTGCTTGATTGTCAGATGCTAAAATGATAGGCCTACTATTTATGATTTTTTAATTCTCGCCTTTTACTGACCATCGTTATGATTTCATTTATACCCCTTATCAAAAGAGGCAATTAAATTATTTCTATTTATAGGCCTATGTGTAATCCATCCAAAGTGAGTGGTGGAGAGGGACAGGCGAGAGAGATTGTAGCCCTGAGGCCTGGACTTATGAAAGGGGCTGGCTTTGATAGGGAGCTTATAGGGCTCACCGAAATATAGATAATTATTAAAATAAATTATTAACTTTATGATTCATCCCTCATCGCCATCCAGACAATCTGTTCTATTTTTCTAATACCTATATTTTGGAGTTCAAAACCATTTAAAGAAAAAAAAAAAAAAAAAAAATAAAAAAATAATAATAAAATCAAATAAAACAAAATAGACCTATTCCTTTTTTTTAATGTTTTTTTATTTGCTCATCCCTCCCCCTCCCCTCCCCTTTTTTTATTATAAAAAACAAACACTTTTTCTCATTCACACTCAACACTCACACACACATTCACACAGTTTTTTCGGCAACTCAGGCCATATAAGACTATTTACGATAACCGTTATTAATTAATAGGGCTATACATATTCGGGGTCCAGGCATTTTGATTTTCTAGTCACAGTTACAGATATAATGACCCATGGTTCTGAGAGATGACATTAGCTTCTCGTGCCAGGGGTCCACTACCCGGGACAAGCGAAAATTTTCAATTGGTTTCTAATCATTTGAAATAATTAGAGATATGGTCTAATTGGCCTCAGCTGCCGAAAAAGAAACAATGTTAAAACAAATAAAAAAAACTCAATGAATGTGTCATGCAACGTTTTTTTTTTTATTTCATTTAAAGACTTTTTTCGACATCGAGGGCCATTTAGATTTATTTAAATTGATTGGTAACAAATACAATTTAAATAAATTTTTTCCTTAAAATTACACAAGCATTATTTTTTAAGATCTTTTTCAGCATCTAAAGCTATTTAGACCCCATACATATCCGTATATATTTCAAATGATTGGCAGCCAATTCAATTAAATAAACTTTCCTTTCTTGGGACGGGGAGCGTACCCGAGACCCCAAAAACGAGAAGCTAATGTCTTTTCTCTGGATCACGGGCAGCAGGATTTAAAAAAATTCAAAAATAAGATTATTTAAAACACATTTTGAACTTTTGAGCAAGTTTATTGCCAATTTGGGGTATTTCTTGTTGCAAATGTTAAGATGTTAAGGAAGGATCTTGAGTTCAGCGAGGGTACCGACTGAGCACCGCAAAAGAATCTATTTATGACTGTTTAAAGGGTCATTCGTATGGGTGCTCTATTATTTTTTTCAACTGGTTGCGTAGCTCCTCCCATAGCCCTAGTCCTAAACCTGGAAAACTGGCTCTCAAAGCTCTAAAATTTTCAATCCAACTTGTAGATTTGTGTTGAAGAAATTTGATTATAATTCATTTTCCAAAATATTTAAGAGATTCAAATTATTACACCCTTACTCCTTGGTCCATGTACTATATTCATACTTAATTTCAATTAGGTTCATTGAAAATTGTGGATTCCTATATAACATATACATAGAATATGGAATTTTTTTTTTAAAGAAAAGTCAATTGACTTCTCTGTTCATAGAGTTATGAACTTTACAAGTCATGATATTGTTTGCCTCAATCTATCATTTGAATATAATTCTTGAATTGGATTATTAAATGTAAGTTTCTTAGTTCATAGGAGGGTTGATAGGAAGAGATGAAGAAAAGTTGGTTAATTCTTGTTATTCATTATTTAAGTGTTGAGGAAAAAGGTAATTAAATAATCCCAAGTTTGAAAATTGTACTTTGTGTTCTTTTGAATTTGTTTCTTAAGACTCAATTTTCAACTCTGCTTTCTTTTTCTTCTTCAAGAGGTATAAGAGAGAGATAATTTTTCCCTTATTCATTCCGTTCCTAACTTTCATCCCCGCTTCCTCTTCTTCTTCTTCGTCTTCTCTAAATGGGTAATATAGTCGGTATGATAAAAAATCCCTCTTGTTAATAATTCATAAGGCTCCTTCCGCCTTTAATACTGAACCTTTATCTAGTAAATATAATAGTAATATGCATGCATAAAATTGATCTGGTTTGTCGTTAGCTAGTCGACGCGTCATTCAAATGAACACATTTTGTTGTTGTTTGGGGGGGAAAAAAATTTATCTTAATAAGGAAATGATGCATGCATGTATGTACGTTGAGAAATTCTCCTCTCTTGGATTTATCTCTCTCTCTCTTCTCTTTTAGCTTGTTCAAAAATGAAGTGAAATTTAAGAGAGCATCTGATGCATATAAATTAAGAAATAAAAATCTCTGGGAAATCTTAACTTGCTTTTATATATAAAGATAAATTTGATGAAGAAATGAAATTTTAAGTCAAAAAATAAAGAAATGAGGCTATTAATAATAATAGTCTCATTTATGCTTATCAATATTCTTAAAGGTGGAGACGCGACATAGCAAATCGTTCTTCAAAATTAAACACAGTTAAAATTTCACATAGGCTATTATTGATTTAAATATAGGACAATAGCTTTTTATTACGCATAGTTTATTTAATTTTCTTTTTAATTTCAATTTTTTACGGCAACTTTACACTAGGGATGGAAAAGTCGACTCTGACTTTAGTCAAGAATCGTTTTTTTACTGAAAATAATCGACTTTTTAGAATCGAGTTGTAACTCTTTTAAGCCGGTTCCCATTGGATGACTTCGACATTTTTCTTACAATACTCATTATCCGATGGTAATATAGTTTGTAACGTTTTCATTAATTGTTTTTCATCTTTCTTTTAAAACCTACACATAACACACCAATCAACACGCTTTCTAGAATAGAACGGTTAGGGAAGATGTGGTGGCATTTTTAATTCCACAAATTTAATATTGTAATGTTTTATATTGCTACTCAACTTTCATATTTTATGTTCGGGCCCATATCACGTACACATTTCTGGATAGAATATTCTTTTATAAAAATATTTGAAAATTATTTGTGTTTGTTGTATTTAATAAAATGTTTAAATACTTAATAAATCTTGACCAGTTATAGAGTTTTAAAAAAATCGAAAAGTCGTCTTTCAGGAATGATAATCGATTCTGAGAATCAAAAAATATCAAGTCGATTCCAAAATCGAAAATCGACTTTTCGAGTGCCTTTTCCATCCCTAGTTTAGACCCCGGCCCTTTTTATTTCAATTGATTGGTATCCAATTCAATTGAAATTGGAGGGGGATACCGGTATATATCTAAATAATTTAAATAAATTCATCCGACTGTTTGGAGTACGAATCCACTCCCCTTGTCTTTTAGATTATCAATATTGACATTTGTCAACATATATAACTTTCGCCCACGGGAGTGCGGGTGGGAGGAGAGCTAGGAGTAGAGACTTAATTAGAAAGCGCATGAGCCGTATTGTTCCAGGACTTTTATTTTCATGTGTGTGTATTTTAGCGACTTAATAATTGACAATTCTATAGGGTACTATTTATTTGTTTAAAAAAGCCTTTTCAAACCCTTGAGTATTTCAAATTTATTCCCTCAGCCCCTTGCAAAAATTATAAATTTAAATTTAACAAAGAAAAAAAAATGTAGCTCGGACAAAAAAAAAACGATTTTTAACTTTGCCCATCAACCGTAGGTTGGGTAAAGTTAATGTAATCGTAAAAAAAATCGAAATTTTTCTGAAGCTGCCAAAATGCGTTTTGAGGTCCCCTGAATCCATTTAAGAAGTTTTTGGAATGATGTCTGTGTGTGTGTGTATGTCTGTGGTAATTTTTTTCGTCAACGAAAACTCAAAAACTATTAGTTCAATTGTTTTGAAATTTTGCACCCATAAACTAAGGGTAGAGGCCAAGAACTGAAAAGCTTTTGGTAAACATCGGACCATTAGGGGGGGCTCTAGGGGGGGACAAAATTTTTTTTTCTTACATAACCTATAATTTTTTTTTATATATTCAGAAACTAGACTTCCTCCCGAGTAAAATGATATATAATATGTATAACATCAGACCATTAGGGGGCTCTAGGGGGGGGGGGGGGACAAATATTTTTTTCTTGAGTAGTGGGTGGGCAAAGTTGTGCGCTCGGCTTAGTCCGACCCTTTATTTTTTTTTATTAAGAGAAGAAAATGTTTAGTAACAAATAGGCATGAAAAATAAAATAATAATGATTAGTTTTAAGAGGATGTCCCCAGGGAAGATCCTTTGTGATACCTCGCTATCTGTAACTAGAAAATTTTTTTGGGTTTCGTGGTGTTCGATTGATCTGAGAGGTGCCGGCGGGTCAAAATAGATCATAAAATTTTGCGAGTTTCTCCTGCAATATAGATTTATATTTTATGAATTACAGATTTTGATCATATACTCTAAGTAACCATGTGGTATATCATTTTTTATTCATGATTTCAATAAATATTTCCGTTTGAGAGGCAATTATTAATTTAGATTTTTATCATTTAATTAAATTCCTCTTTTCATTGATCCCTCTCAACGCATTTGTTTTTTATCAAATAAATTCAATTTTGATTTCCATTTAAAATATCATATTATTTAAATAAACAAATCTCCACACATCCGGGATGGTTTAAATTATTCAAATTGTTCTCGAAATTTTCAAACATTTTGACCTCGAAATGTTTTTGGAAAATGATGTGGCAAAAGCATAGCAGCTGCCAAGTGTTGACGAATTAGTCAAACATAAAACTCGAAACTGAAAACAAGAGCACTTTAAGTGCTGATGTGACGGTGGTGCTGGAGGGGGGGAGGCACTTGATCCACTTACCACCCCCATCACCTCAAGAGCACCACCAGCACCCGCTTATCTAAACCGTTCCTCTCTCTGGATTATACTTTACGAGAGAAAGCTTATAAATTTGTTTTACCTTCCCCATCTCTTTCTCTTGGAAAATCTTCAATATTTCAAAAAATAAAATTCATTCTAATATTTTAATTTTAAATAAAGCTTTTAAAGTAATAACCCTTTTTTTTTTTACTTGAACATTTTCTATTGCAAAAATATTAATATTTTACAAAATTTGACTTATATAGATTTAAAAAAAATCAGAAAATAAGAAAATCCTCTCTATGAAATATACTTCGTTGATAGGCCTATTATATTATCAGGGTGTCTCAAACTTTCATTTTATATTTGTGGGCGCATCCCCAATGAGATTTGGCAAAATAAATTAGCTATAGCTTTTTAAACACTTTTATCCTTCTTTGTCTATTTCTCGTTCTGGACAAGATATTCTAGTCCATTCAGTTATTATTTGATCAATAAGGATAAGAAACATTTAATTCGGGAGAAATAAAAAAAAATGTCAATAACATTTTAAATTTACAATTAACAAAAAAAGACTAATCTGAAGAGTGGAGGAGCTTTAAGGAGCCCTCACACTGGCGAAAATGTTGCGCAAAATTGGAAGATGTCGTCTTTGTACAAATATGTTGAAATTACAAGGAGACATTTTGTACAAAAATAGAGTTTTCATTTTTTTTGTGAAGCGTTCAAAAGTTTTCAAAAAGTTTTGAAAATTTTTACAAACAGATATTTTGTCCTTCCATCACGAAAAGTTTAAACTACCTATTCAATATTTTTTCATAAAATTTTAAGCAATATTTTTGCCAGCATGTGGGCCTCTTTACATAGCTGGAGATATTTCGAACCATCAAAAACCCAACAAGATCATATAAAGCAGGGGTCAGCAACATGATAATCGCGAGTGTATTTTAAAAGACGTGCATTTAAATATATACAATTTATTTAAAACTTCCCTTGAGTGTAAGCGGTATAATTCAGAAATATGCCCGACTACTAAATCCCTGATTTAAGGTTTTATATTTCAAATTCAAATTTTATATTAATCGGCTAATGAATCCTTAGCCATTTTCTTTTTAATATCACAAAAACAAATTAATTACATTTAAAATACATGTCTGATATATATATATATATATATATATATATATATATATATATATATATATATATATATAAAGCCGCGCCGCCCGCCTTCGGCGGGCTTCGCGTCTAGCCAGGGGGCTACGCCCCCTGGACCCCCAGCCGCTGGCTCGGGCCCGCCTGCGGCGGACCCTCGCCTTTCTTAAATATGAGAAACGGGCTGGACGTCTAGAGGCGGGGGCTACGCCCCCCTGGACCCCCAGCCGCTGGCTCGGACCCGCCTGCGGCGGACCCTCGCCTTTTCTTCTTAATTATGAAAAGAAAATTATTATTACTAACAACTAAGTATTCCAGTCCAGTGCCTGCTTGAGGATTTGTTTACCTTCATAGAATACACAACTGCAAAGAATACTTAAATATTTCTCTATACATTTCCTATGGGAGAAATCGTAACTTTAAGAATTAATAACTCAAAAAGTTATAGGAATTTTGGGACCCGAGTATTTTTCCGGGACTCTCTATAACGTCCTCTATAACACTGCAAAATTTCGTTTCAAAATTCCAATGGGAAGTTGGTCAAACAGAGCGTGACAGACAGACAGACAGACAGACGGACAGACGGACAGACGGACACTCCGTAATTATTATATATAGATATATATATAATATTCTTCATTTGAAAAATCAAAATTTCTTTTAACTAATAAAAGATTTATACACACCCTTAGAAGGTTATCGATCCCTGACTTCAATCATGAAACAAATTTTAATGAATGAAAGAATAACAATAATACCAAGGCATCTTATGCAAACGATAGATAACACTGGAGATTTCGTACCGAAAGAAATAAACATTTGGGGGATAGATAATATAAGCTCAAACCAACATAAAATAAAAATTTATTTTATTTATTCATTTTATTGTTTATAATTTCTACTTTTCATATTTATGTCAGTATTCTCCGTATAAATTGATCCCAATAAACCATTTTGAATTTAAATGGAGTTTGATTTTCTCCCTTTCAAATCGAAGGGTAAAATATATTTTCCTATTAAATCTAAAAATCCCTTTTAAAACGGAACTATACTATTATACACCGAGTGTAGAAATAATTAAAATAAAAATGTAAAATATCAAAATTTAATTAGAAGTAGTAATAAAATATTAAATAAATAAAAAGACGTTTTTCTCATATATGTTCATTTACATTCGAAAGTCATGTTTTGATAAAGGAGTAGTGGGAGCAGTGGCGTACCGAGGGGGGGGGGCGAGGGGGCGGTCCGCCCCAGGCCCCGCCCGGGATAGGCCCCCATATATTTATAAAAAAAAAATTTAATGAAAATTTTCCTTTGAAAGGCTCCGGGGCCCTCAGGGCTCAAGTAAAAATGGGAAAATTTAGATAAAAATTAGATTAGATTAGATAAAAATTAATAAAAATTTCTCTTTGAGGGGCCCCGAGGCCCTTGGGGCTCAAGTAAAAACAAAATTTAATGGAAATTTCCCTTTGAAAGGCCCCGGGGCCCTCAGGGCTCAAGTAAAAACAAAATTTAATGAAAATTTCTCTTTGAGAGGCCCCGGGGCCTTCAGGGCTCAAGTAAAAATGGGAAAATTTAGATAAAAAAAAAGAAAATTTAATAAAAATTTCTCTTTGAGAGGTCCCGGGGCCTTCAGGGCTCAAGTAAAAATGGGAAAATTTAGATAAAAAAAAAGAAAATTTAATAAAAATTTCTCTTTGAGAGGCCCCGGGGCCTTCAGGGCTCAAGTAAAAATGGGAAAATTTAGATAAAAAAAAAGAAAATTTAATAAAAATTTCTCTTTGAGAGGTCCCGGGGCCTTCAGGGCTCAAGTAAAAATAGGAAAATTTAGATAAAAAAAAGAAAATTTAATAAAAATTTCTCTTTGAGAGGCCCCGGGGCCTTCAGGGCTCAAGTAAAAACAAAATTTAATGAAAATTTCCCTTTGAGAGGCCCCGGGGCCCTTGGGGTTCAGGGATATACGGTATTTTAAAAATATTTTTGTGTATGGAGGAGAGGGATATTTAAAGATGACCACCCCCCTCCAAGAAAAAAAAATTCAATATAAGGCCCCCTCTTCTAGTTCCGCCCCAGGCCCCCAACTTCCTCGGTACGCCTCTGAGTGGGAGGGGGGATGTCATATATACATATCTATTAAAAAGAAAAATATCACAAATAAACGAACCTCCAGATTGAAAAACACAAAGAAAAACGAGATTGACAGTTGGGACAGAAAAAAAAAATAATATAATTCTCATTCATTTATAGAAAGAGAAAAATTGAGATAAATGAAGGAATGAGAAAAAAAATTGTCATATTCATATTAAAAACAAAATGAAAAGATATTTGATACTTATTTATTAAATTTCATTTTTTTCAGGTATTGTTAAAAATATAACAAGATATTATATATATTTTTATATAGGCTAATAAATAAAATATAATAATAACTTGTGACATTATTACTAGGATACAAAAAAAATCTGGTGTGACTGGCGCACAGCACACAACTTTCTCTTACCCTTCGGTAAGAGAAAGTTGCGCACTGTGCTGGTCACACCAGATTTTTTGTGTCGAGATATATTTAGTTTCCGATAGCACCTTAGTTTCAAACTTGCATTTTAAATGTTGACTGCTTCAAATAAACTATGGTTATTTTTCAAAATTTTAATCTCATATTTGGACATTTTATACACAATATAGAATCGTAAATAAATACAAAATTTCATAAGAATTGGAAAAAAAAATTTTAAATGCCTAAAAAGTTCTAAAGGGGACCCCCTTTTGAATCGAAATTAACATACAAATCCCTATAGGAAATTAACATTAGGCCTATGCGAAGATAAGGTGGAAAGGGAATTTAAAAAGAGTAGAGACAGACGATAATGTTTGCAAGTGAGAGAGAGACATATATGTTTTCTTTGAAACAATTAAAGACACAAATAAATTTAAAATAAATGGGAATTTAAATAATAATTGATTTTTAATCTAATAAAAAAAGAAAAAGATTTAAATTCCGTTACCATGGCAACCATTTCTATCTTTCCTATGAAGAACAAGAGTAAAGTGGTCTTCAGAAGATTTCAACGGCAAAATGAGAATATACATTTTAAAGAGCATCTAAAAAATAGTTCATTTATGAATTTTAAAAAAAATCCTTGGAGGGAATTTTGAGAAAATCGAAAAAAACTGAAAAAGTACATCAGTAAAGTACTAGTACTTTTTGGCCGATTTTGTTCAAAAGCTTATTTTGAGATTCTTCAAAGGTACCTAAGTTAAATATAAAATTTCAATCCGGTAGCTCAATTCCTTCATGCTAAAAAAATGGTTCCACACATACAGACACACATACATACACACATACACACATACACACACACAGACCAATTTGCGGGACCCACTTTTTTGGACTCAGGGGACCTCAAAACATGTATATCCATCAAAATCTCGACATCGAATTTTTGACATGATCGCAATACTTTCTCTCTCTATATATTTCATATATAGGGTAAGA